>APFE031274911.1:0-43105 GCA_000404065.3 Pinus taeda | reverse complement strand
CACCTGTCCTCCCCTGAACAGTACCTCATATCCTCTGTCCTCCAAAGCTGAGACAGATATGAGGTTCTCCCTCATCCCTGGCACATAAAGAACCTCTGTCACTTTCAAGGGAGGTTTGGACTCCCTCTAAAATGTCAGTGTCCCCACCCCGACTGCTCTAACAACTCTGTCATCACCGAGTACTACCTCTATATCAGTGCCACTCTCTGAAAGCTCAGAGAAGTACTCACGGACTCCTGTTATGTGATGTGAAGCCCCACTGTCCACATACCACATACCTGAAGATGCTCCACTAATCGAGGGAAAAGCATGCTCCCTCTGAACCTGTGTGGGAGGTGATCCTGCACTAAAGGACTCATACGCAGTGAACCCAAACTCCCGGTCAAAACGAACTGCAAAGTCCTCAACCTCTGCTGAAGTTGCCACGCTCTGGTTCTTCCCCTTCTTCTTCTTCTTCTCTGGACACACAACTGCATAGTGTCCCATCTTTTGACAATTCCAACCCTTCACCCTGGAATAGTCCTTCTGTGTGTTAACCTGTTTACCTTTACCTTTGCCTTTGCCCCCACCATTGCTTGTGGAAGCCTGCTTCTTCCCTTTGCCTTTCTTGCCTCCTGCTGACAGTGCTACATCCTCATCCTGCTCCACTGGCTTGGCTGCCCCTAGCTGACCTTTCCTGATCTCTGTCTGAATGGAATCATCACAAAACATCTCCCATGTGCGAAGGGTCTCACGTGCACAAACCCCATTAGCAAAGTTCATCCATGAACGAGGGAGGCCATTCACTGCAATCCGCACCAACTCAGTGGGTGGAATGGCCTCTCAAATTGCTACCAACTCATCTCTCACATTAGTAATCTTTGTGAGATATCCAGCTGCGCTATCATTACCCATCTTAAAGTTCTTCAGCTTCTCCTTAAAGACCATTTTCCGGTTCTCATTGGTACTTTGGTAAAGATTGGACAATGTTGTCCACATCTCATGAGCATTGCTCTTTCCTCTCTCATGAGGAATGCAATGGTCTTTGACTCCATCTAGAATCAGCCTCCCCTTGTTGTTCTTTTTATTATACTCAGCCATCTGAGTAGCATCAGTAGACCCTCTGTCCTCCAAAGCTGAGACGAATATGAGGTTCTTCCTCATCCCTGGCACATAAAGAACATCTGTCACCTTCAAGGGAGGTTTGGACTCCCTCTGAAATGTCAGTGTCCCCACCCCCACTGCTCTAACAACTCTATCATCACCGAGAACTACCTCTATATCAGTGTCACTCTCTGAAAGCTCAGAGAAGTACTCACGGACTCCTGTTATGTGATGTGAAGCCCCACTGTCCACATACCACATACCTGAAGATGTTCCACTAATCGAGGGAAAAGCATGCTCCTTCTGAACCTGTGTGGGAGTTGATCCTGCACTAAAAGACTCATATGCAGTGAACCCAAACTCCCGGTCAAAACGAACTGCAAAGTCCTCAACCTCTGTTGAAGCTGCCACGCTCTGGTTCTTCCCCTTCTTCTTCTTCTTCTCTGAACACACAACTGCATAGTGTCCCATCTTTTGACAATTCTAACTCTTCACCCTGGAATAGTCCTTCTGTGCGTTACCCTGTTTACCTTTACCTTTGCCTTTGCCCCCACCATTGCTTGTGGAAGCCTGCTTCTTCCCTTTGCCTTTCTTGCCTCCTACTAACAGTGCTACATCCTCATTCTGCTCAACTGGCTTGGCTGCCCCACGCTGACCTTTCCTGATCTCTGTCTGAATGCAATCATCCCAAAACCTCTCCCATGTGGGAAAGGTCTCACGTGCACAAACCCCATCAGCAAAGTTCATCCATGAACGGGGGAGGCCATTCACTGCAATCCGCACCAACTCAGTGGGTGGAATGGCCTCTCAAATTGTTGCCAACTCATCTCTCACATTAGTAATCTTTGTGAGATATCCAGCTACACTATCATTACCATCTTAAAGTTCTTTAGCTTCTCCTTCAGGACCATTTTCCGGTTCTCATTGGTACTCTGGTAGAGATTGGACAATGTTGTCCACATCTCATGGGCATTGCTCTTTCCTCTCACATGAGGAATGCAACGGTCTTTGACTCCATCTAGAATCAGCGTCTTACCCTTGTTGTTCTTTTTATTATACTCAGCCAACTGAGTAGCATCAGTAGGCACAACAACAGGGTTCTGTGTGGTATGCACCATGATATCCCAGACTTCTGTCTCCTCAAAGATACTCTGCATTCTCTCCTTCCAAACGCTGTAATTTGTATGCCCATCAAGCCTATCCTCCACCCTCAATCCCAATGACATCCTGTTGTCCTAAAACTGAAAAATAGCACTGCTGTAGTAAAGATAAAACTGTTGTTTGTGAAAAATCAGCGTGCTGGAATTTTCTGAGTGAAAAATCAGCGGGCTGTAATTTTCTTCCTTGCTGTCGCAAACTGCACTTTGGCACTCAAGCTCTGATACCATGTAGAAATTTCTCATTTCCCACCCCGGTTTTCAGTTTCACCTTATTTCTCCCATATAGTTAAATGCCCTTTCCCATATCTATACATTCAACCGCTGAAAAAATAAATTTTTGCTGAAAACACATTTTGGAAATTTTACAAAATGTTGGAAAATGGAAAAACAAAAAAATCAGCAGGTACAAACAGTCATTTAACACATTTGAACACAATGATTTTTGGTCAATGTGACCCTGGAAAAACCCCCTACAACTCTTGGGGAAAACCAATTCGAGAGCTCTTCTTTATTTATGAAAATGTCTTTTTTACAATGAGAAATATTCAACAAAACATCAACAAGCAAATTTACAACTTATCTCTTTTCTCGTGCTTCACAGCGAACTGGAAATTACAGCAAACAGGACAGCAATAAATGTTGTACGGCCTCCTCGATTTTCGTGCCCACTTTCGGCCTTAAATGCTAATGTACGGTCTGCATTAAATGCGTTGTATGGACCTCGATTTGCGTGCAGAAAAAAACAACAAACTGCTCCTCGATTTCTGTGCAAACCAGCTGTACGGATTTCTAGAAAATCGTGCCAAAATCAGCATTTCACTTTGTGCTAAATCAGCTATACAAATCTGCTCAACTGCTGCCTTGGAATGTATACCAAGTTGCTGTCTCCTTTTCCCCCTTGTCCAGAAATTTCCCTTGCTCTCTTGCTCTCCTTCTCTCAATCTGCTCATGAAAGAATGAATGACCTTTTATCTCATTTTCCTCCTTTAATCTAATCCTAAGTGACTTTTGGGTAACCTCTAAATCCAATGGCCGAAATAGATTGAGATCTAGGGCTGAGATTAAATGCTCATTTAAATTTCACTTTTTATTTTTGAACTCACCCCACTTTAATAAAGACTCACTTAGTCAGTTATTTCCAAAGTCACTTTTCCTTTCTAATTTTACATTAACTTTATTAAAGTCACTTTAAAATTAGACTTTAGTAACTTTATCACTTAAAGTCACTTTTAAATTATATTTAACTTTATAAAAATTATAAAGTTATTTCAGGAGAAAAATTAAATTCTTTTGGACACTTTTCCCTAGACCAAAGATCAAAGCCTTAGGGAACCACCTGTCCTCCGGTACCAAATTTCAACAAACCCCGTAGAGAAGTTACATACATATAAATTCTAAAAATAGAAAATAAACAATGGCGAGAGCATAAAACATAAAACAAATATACACAGAGATTTTCCCCTGAATCACAAAATCGGGACTACCAGATTGATTTTTCAATATATTCCTTTCAATGTTATAATACATATATATACATGCCAAAGCATCCATAAACCCCAATCCATTAACCCTGGATTAAAACATAACCGTAGTTCCCTTGACAGGATCTACAAAATACCATGGACAGAAAACCATCATGCCCAAAACCATGTGCGAAATCCATGCACAAAACCATAGATAGGTCCACCCACCTAATATAGGGTCCAAAAAATAAAAACTACCACCCCCTTGCATAACCCCCTGCGCGTGGGGTAGTCGTGGAAAGAATATAACACAACCCAATAACTTGTTCCCTTACTTCACCTTTGTGGCTATCTCTTGCCCCTAGTCGAATGTGACCTTCCTCAGGGTCTTTCTTTCACCATCTAAGAGGTGCACAAATAGGATGCTCTGATGACGGTATTGTTCCATATTATCCATAAATAGCACTTGTCATCACTTCCCTACTATGTTATCCCACCTTTTGATTGGTTGTTGTCAATTGCTCTTGTCGTTTCCTTGTTGACCTTGTCCTATGAGAAGAAGTTGTATATATCGGACATTGATGCAGTTGTAAGAAAAGGAAGAGCATAAGCCCATTATCAAACTACAAACGAATGGCAAGGGATGTAAAGGAACAAAATTCAAATTATAGCTTTAGCTCTACCCCCTCTTATATTGCCACTCATCTCCGAGGGTATCCATGCATATCATGCCTATCAAAGTAAAAGGAACTCTCAAAGAAAATCCCAACCGCAATGAAGCAATAAAATACTCATCTCACTAAAAGGGGTTATTTCATTATTAAATGATAATCAATGAATATTATTAAACAAGATACGTAAACAAAGAAAAATACAAATATGGGGAGTTGAAAAAAAGAGTTGAGGAAGAAATCAAGTAGCTAAGTGTTCCCACTGCAACGATATTTGCGGACAATGGCTTGATATAACCTAGCATAAGGCTATGCCACCATTCATTAAGTAAACCCCATTCCATAACACCCATGTTGGGAGCGAGATCCCCAAGGACAGTTTTAGGGCTAAAAGCCCATGTTTGAGTAAAATTTTGTAATAAACTTGTAAAGACTCCGCATTTAGTGGTCGCAGAGCGCGAAGGTGTCATAAGTCCTAAAGGGTTGTCCATCCTTAATGTTGAAAAGTAAAGTCAGCTATAAGAGATCTACCCATGGTCCGTGGACCATGGGATTGTATAGAAAAAGAGCTAAGCTCTAAGTAGTTAGAAGGAGGAATGAGGTAAGAGAGTCATAGCTCTGAAGTAAGAAGTCTAAGTTTTGGGTCATAGCGTAGGTAGAAGCTCTGCAGTTGAGTGCACAGAGGCCTAGGGTAGAAGTCCACAACTAAGTGCGCAGACCCCTACAGCTGTGTGCACAGGGTGGATAGAGTTGTAAACGCTTGGGAAGATATCAATAAAGAGAAATACTCTGCAAATTTTGTGTCTTTGTTCTGTGGATGCATTTTGATATGTTATGTATGAATTTCCTTTATTATGCTTATATGATGCGCAAATGAATGTAATTACATTGGAAAACTTAATGCAATTAAGGATATATGTTTATGCAGTGTTAACTATAACTGTTGGATAAAGATAAGCAAGTCACTTAGATTAATTGGCGAATTTGCACGGTACATTGCCATAGCAGCGCGAAATAACCTGAGCAACATGTTAGGGCTACACGAAGGTCGATCGTACCCTTTCGCGGAGGTTTTGATGGGTGGAATAGAGGGCTCATCTTGCAAAACCCTAGAGCAAAGCGACCTGCGCAAAGGCAGGGATAGAGGAAATTAACCAATATCACAACCATCTCAAGGTGCGGATACTTGGTTCCAACATCCCCGCATAATGCTACGGGTGAGACTTCAGTCCGCACTCCGCGGGCTGATACCGAAAGGGCCAGTAGTGTAGAGATTTGTTTGGTTAATTAATATTGAGCTTGGGTCAAGCCCCCTCAAACAAAATAACCCATCACTTACACCTATCTTCTGAAAATGTCGACTTAGGAACTATTCGTCTCCTTAGGATTGGAAGCACCAAATAGGGCCATTTGACAACCGTCACATACTTAAGCATCGTAACTTGCATATAATCATACACTAGTAGGACATTTCAAGACGACACTTGTGTGAAGTGCTTTGAACACAAAACTCCCAAATTGTTTGCCACGTGTCCTTCAATACGTCACGCTGACGTCATATCCACGTGACAATAAGTCGCCATCTCTCCAACTTAAGAAGAGCGAGGGATCACTCGACGACTAGGTTCACACTTTAGTTTACTTAGTAAATGGGAGCCATCAAACCCGGAGACCTTTAAGAAATCATTCTCACAACACTATGGGGTTCCAACCTTCCTGGCTTCCAGGGTGGCCACCTTCGATAGCTTCCCCGCCTGGCGATCCAAGTGACAGAAGAAGTTTCCATCATCGTCCCTCTACAGAACCCCGGTGCCCTTTACCATTGAGTCCCCAACTCTAAATTAAATTATCTTTTGGGCTTCAAGCTCTACGACTCTTTTGCCCCGTCATGCCGACTAATGCCAACTTTCCTATAAGTTCATGGCCTCAGTCCTCTGCGCCGCTACAAGGCCTTCCTCCTCATTCTCGTCATGACTCGGTCAAGTGACATCGACTTTGCATCGCGCAGTGTCTTAGACGGACAGCTCTACAACCTTCCCAGCTACAAGCTTTGCCACTAAACAGGCTTCTTCGAGCCAGCCTTGCCGACTATGGCTTCGTCTCAGAAATCAGGTAGACTCTCAGACGTGCTTCACAGTTTCTTGAAGATGCCCTCGGTTACTTAGGATGATCTACGACGTTATCCCTCCTGAGCTTGGGTGATAGATTCTCCAATGGGTTCCGTAAGCACTCCTACGTTGCTTACCTACCACGGGATTGGTGTGGACTCTTGAGAGATTCCTACCTCTCCTACCACACGCCGACAATACTGAACCCTATGTCGAGCCTGCAAGCATATCCATGGCACTACATAGAGCCTTTGGTAGCCTCGACATCCACCCTAACACGCCAACAACAGGTATCCATCCAACTGAGAATGCAAGGCTGAAGGTCAGTTACGCAAAGCTTGCAGCTCGACTAGTACCAGAAGAAAACTCCCCTTGACATTAATACATTGCTTGCCATGCAACACAGAAACTTGTGTCTTGGAAAACAAATAACACGCAAGCAAATTTAGACCCACTATCTTTAAAGTTTTAATCCAAGCTCTCATGGCTCGACCATGACATGTAACGAGTTTTGACTCTACCTTAATGCTGAGTTATTTATGTGTTGCTTCTCATGTTGTTAAACATGTATGTATATTTAGGCTCAGCACATCATTGTGGCTTAGTCGTTGTTATCATGCGGTTTGCTATGCCTCTTATGCATCAAATGTTTTGTGTCTACCATTAGCAATCATTACACATATTTTTTCTTTCATCTTTCAAACACATGCATCGATATATTCAGCGCACATTCATATATATACCCACAGAGATGTACCACATATGCAAGCATAATCAACACAATGCAATTCCTGAATCCAAAACCATAATCTACAACATAACGAAATGATTCATTAGAAGACAAACGACATACACAGATACTTATCTTTGAACTTGCATGGCAACTGAATCTAGGACAAGGACTCTCCACCCAACTGTAGACAGTTGCAGCCACACTTACCTGCAGTCGTCACCCCCGAGCAAAATTCCAGAGTCTAGGGGGGTTGCTTGCTTCTGGGACTAGCACACGAACTGCCACTGAATCAAGGACTCGAGATGACTTCCCTCCTCAATCCCACCGACTGACAGTTACTTGCTTGGACGATACCAAGAGTTCAGAGACACCCAACCTCACCCCCAAGTGCACAAACAGTGGTTCACCCTCATCTAGGGAGTCCATAATCCATAGTACCATTAGGGAAATAACCACAAGTCTTCATTCCAGTCTTCCTCTACCTCTGCTCTAGGATGGTATGTTCCCAAGTTGTTACTGGGCTCTAGAGTCTTTTATCTCAACCCACAGCCTCCATGGGACCCAAGCTGTTACAAGGGCTTCAGACATTCCATCCCAACCCATAGTCTCCAGGGACCCAAGTTGTTACAGGGCTCCAAAGACCTTTATCTCAACCCACAACCTGTGAAAAAATTTGAATCTAACAAACCAGAAATCCTACTGCTAAACTGATTTGCATTGCCTACTTGTGTTCATCATTTTAACAAGTTATTTTCAAAATTATTTAGAAAATATTAATCCAAATACACTGTAGCCTACACCAATATACAGATCAAGTACTGAAAAATAAATGAGACAATCACACAAAGGACACACTTATTTTTGGACTAAACGTCCCCGAAAAAATCCAATGTGGAAAACTGGTGCAGCAGCTCTGAGGGTTTTCTATTATTAAGCGATAGTTCTGAATACAAATGTTAGTTTCCCTCATGACAAACCAATGATAGAGAAATACAATAGCAGAAAATCTGAGTGAGTTTTACCTCACTACACTCGGCATATTCCAACTAATCCAGCAGCAAAACTAGCTAGTCCCAGCTACACCTGCGTTGCCCCTTCGCAGTAACTATGTTGGCCTACGTGGATCTCTCTGAGGCACTGCGTCAGCTCTTCAAACCATTGCGTCAGATTTCCCAGCTATTTCGGCAGTTCCCAACTATCTGCATGGAAGACATCTTCCTCCTCTGCGCTGGCCCTTTTGCCTCTACGTCAAGACTAAGTCGGCCCAGAATGGCCCAACGTCAGCTCTCTCGGCTACTACGCTACCTCCACAAGCTTCTCTCTGCCTCTCTGTCAATATTCCCGAACTATCCCTACCCCTTGCTGCAACAGATCTCCTCAATCAATTTTTCCTCCTGAGAACTTCTCACTTTAGAAAATTGATTTCTTGATCTCTCTGTGTGTCTTCTCCAACTTACCCCACGACTTCATTTATAATTTTCCTGTTGAGAAATCAAAGACCGTGATCTAATCTCTAATCAATAGCTAAGATTAAATTAGACTTGATCCTCGTCTCTTAGACGCTTCTCACCCATATTTTCATTAATACCCATTAATATTTTAATTTTCTTAATTTAGACTTAGGAACCCCATTAAAAGTAGTAATTATTTTAATAAAATACAATCCGGGTGGAATTTCACCAAACAATATTTGGGTCTTGGAGATCTCATGTGTTCTAGCCCCTCCACAAAATTTCGGAGCTAGAACACATCCAATGCTACCCAAAAAAATCAACGCTCCCTCTTAGCGACGAATGTGCTCTAGCAATACTTCCCAGCAGAAGTATCACACTGATCCACGGCATCGATCCTCTCCACTGTTGATGCCCGACTTTCTGCCCTTCATCAAACACGTTGTTGCATTCTGTATCATCCCCTAAGACACTGCCACAGTCACTGTTGCATCTGTACTACAGCTTCCTCTCAGTACGCTGCATCACGCTGCCCATAACACTGCAACGCAACTCAGTTGTTGAGAAGTAAGCAACTAAAAAGCCACCCAAAGTTGACATGTGGGTCAGTCTAGATACCTTGTGATGTTGAAGCTACCTCTGCTGCTAATCTGTGTTGACTCTCTAATGCTATTGCGTTCTTGTTGTATCTGCTATGTGCCTCCCGCATTGCTGCAACACTCCACTGAGCTACTTTAGACCTTGACACTCTAGCTCTTCCACTGTTGTTCCATCATCCCTCGCACCAACTGACTCCCGTCATTCTGCTACTGTCCTTAAGGGTTCCTGTAGTCATATGTGATCCAAGAGTTTGGGCACCTCAAAGATCCTGCCCCTCCTTGTAGTCCTCCCAACTGAAGCTCAATATCGCCCCACCTCTTCTCTAGAGGTGCGTGAGCACTCATAGCGCAATCATCATCATCGTCCTCTCCATTAGCTTTCACTGGAGCAACCTTTGAGTCAAACTTCTCTTCTTTGTCCTTCCGAGGGCACTGAGTGGTAAAATGACCCAGTTCTCCACATCCGAAGCATCTGACTTTGGATATATCTTTCTTTTTCCGTTTGTGTTGCCCTTGTTGTCCCGATAATGCGAGAGCTGCATACTCCTCTTCCTCCTTCTTGACTTTGATCCCTTTACTGCTTCTTCCCGCCTTGGTCAACCGTCTGATCTCTTCCTGTCGAAGAGTTGCACACATCTCCTCCCAACTAGGAAATGAACCCAAGATGCTTTGGACAAAGGTTTCCCAGCCTTCAGTGACTGCATTCAGGGCAGTCCTAACCATAAATTTAGGATCTGGTGTAGCCCCTACGAAAGTTAGTTGGTCATGGATCCTTTCTGCATCTGAAACTGCCTCAGCTGACTCTCAAGCAACATCTTCCGCTGAATGGAAGTTCTCTCGTACAATGTGGTCAAGGCCTCCCACATTTCCCCTTTTGTGTCCTTCTCAGCAATATGTGAGATCACATGATTATTGACCCCGTCCAAGATCATGCACTTTGCTTTAGCCTGAGCCTCCTCGAAGTTCTTGAGAGGATGAGCATCGACTGGAACAACAACCGTCCTCAAAGCATAATCCTTGATGCAATTTTTATCCAAAACTGATGGGATCCTGGCCTTCTAGATGACAAAGTTGGATGCTCCATCCAACCTGCCCTGATCCCTCAGTCTCGAACTGTTGATTTGGAGTAGCATCGGATGTGCTCCAGCCACGAAATTTGGTGGAGAGGTTGGGGCACATGAGATCTCCAATACCCAGAAAGGGTTTGGGCAGATTCTAAACAGATCAGGAGATATTAAAATAATTAATTTTTTTAATGGCGTCCCTAAGTCTAAACTTAGGGAAAATAAAATATTAACGTGCATTAATATGAATCTGTGTTGGAATGGTCCAAAAGACATGGATCAAGCCAGATCTAATCTTAGTCGTTGATTAGGGACTTAATCTCGACCGTTGAGATGTCAACAGGAAAAATATAAGAGCAGGCTTGAGGGTCACTTGGAGAATACACCAGAGTGATCAGTCATTCTATTCTCTAGAGCGGGGTTTGCTAAGCGAGATAGAATCAGTGATCAGGAGAGAAACTGAGGGCATTGAGTACAGAGAAGGCAGAGATTGTGCCAGTAAAGCAGCGCAGCAGCCAAGGAGAGTGTCGCAGAGCCAGCGAGGGCTCACGCAAGGCCACGCAGAGGCAGCGAAGTGTTGCGCAAAGCACCAGAGAGGCCAGCGTGTCTGACACATGGCCTCCTGGGGTTGACGCAAGCCAAGAAAGGTTGACGTAGGGCTAGCGTGAGACAGAGAGGGCTGACGAAGTCCAAATTGGGCAGACGCTGAGGTTGCAAAGCAGTTTTGTGCTGAGGAGCTGCCAGAAGGATTTTCCGAGGTTTTAGCCACGTGATTTCTCTCAAACTGTGAGGTATAGCTGCTAAGGAAATTCTCTGTTGGGTAGGCCAGTTTCGGCACCTAAATTGTACTCTGATATTGCTTAATAAGAAAACCCTCAGATAGTTGCACCGTTTTCCCACATTAGGTTTTTCTGGGGACATTGGTCCAAAAATAATGGTGACATGTGGTGTGCTTGTTCTTGTTTCTTTTAGTTGTTGATTTGTAATATGTTGAGCATGCACTGGTATTTGTTTTCAGTATTTACTTTGTAAATAACTTGTTAAAGAAAATAACAAATAGGTAGGAATAAATCAGAAAAAGTGCATGAAGGGTTTCTAAACTAGGTAAACTTAGAAACTTCAACATGGTATCACAGCGTGATTGCAGATCATAGGAGGACTAAAAGACATCAGCGGAACGGAGCAATAGCAGCAGAAAACAGCTATCCCGAGGTGACAGAAGTTGTTTCTAGCAGCGCAGAAGTCGAGAAGTGTGACGCAGAGCCAGCGAGAGCCACATAGAAGAAGTCAGGCGCTACGCAGAGCCTCAGAAAGGCCAGCGTTGTTGACGCAGAGGGCCAGAGAGCTGACGCAAGGCATTCCATGGCTGACGCAAACCCATCTGGGGTGACGCAGAGCTAGCGTGAGGCAAAGAGGGGCTGACGGAGTTCACAGAGAGGCAGTTGCTGGAATCTAGAAAACTGAAGAAATACCGCAGAGTGGAGCTAGTGAGGTATTGTAGTCAGAACAGTACCTGAGAGAGCAGGGACAAAGGAGTTGTTACCAAGGGTTTCTAGCCAAGGAACCTAGCTCAGCAGTTCAGTTGCACAAGACGAACAAAGTAGGGGGCATGTCGACAAGCAACAGAAGGATTTCCAGCAGGGAAATCAGGGCTCAGAGGAAGTCCAGAAGTGAACTTCTAGATGGGAAATAGAGACTCAGAGGAGTCAAACAGAGAACTTCCAGAAGGGAAGTAGAGGAGCGTCATGGTACTACACGGGGTAAGAGACCAAGATAGACTAGACGAAGCATCGAACTTCACAGTGTGGAAGGCCATAATCTTATCAGTGCTTGACAGGAATCGTATCAAGAACTTTGCCTTGAAGGTTATAGCTATCCCAGTCAACCCCAATGATAACAACAAGTACGAAGAGGCGATCACGAGGGCCAAGTGCATTATCCTTGATGGGGTCAAGGATCATGTGGTACCACATATAGCCGAGAAGGAAACGGTATTTGAGATGTGTGACGCTCTCAAGAACCTGCACCAGCATACTTCTGCGTAGAGAAGAAGCTCGCGAACCAAATGAGGTCGTATCAGATGAAGAAGGGTCAATCAATTGACACCTTCCTCGGAGGATTGAATGAGATCCGAGACCAGTTGACTGCTATAGGAGCGACACAGGATCAGGATCTTATGGTGACGACAACCCTGAATGTTGTCTCAAAAGATTGGGATGTGTTTGTCCAGAGCATCCTGGGCAAAGCGACTCTCCCACCTTGGGACGCGATGTGGGCAGCTCTTCGCCAAGAAGAGATCAGACGGCAGTCGAAGGCAAGTAGCAGCAGTAAAGGGATCAATGTCAAGCAGGAGGAGGAGGATGTGGCCGTAGCATCTGAGGAAAAGCGGAAGAAGAAAGATCTCTCCAAAATCAAGTGCTTCCACTGTGGGGAGATGGGTCATTATGCGACCCAGTGCCCAAGGAAGAAGAGTAAGGGAGAGTCTTCTGAGACTAAAGTAGCACCAACATGGGTAGAGAAGGAAGTTTTGATAGACGATGATTTTACCATGAGTGCACACGCACCACTTGAACGGAAGTGGGGATACATCGAGCTGTAGTCAAGAGGACTACAAGCGATGAGGGGCAGAATCCTCGAGGTACCCAGCCTCTTAGATTAAACCTTGCTACGGGAGCCCCGAAGAGGAGTAGCAGGACTGGTTGATGTGGGTAGAGACGGATACAAATGGAACGGCAGAAAGAGCTATAGTGCAGGAGTCTCGAGACAGCGCAGAGCTAGCAGGCTGCAGCAGTGTGAGAGGCACACGAGTGTTGCACTCGCGCAAGAAGGCACAGAGAGGTGTGCAACAGTGCGAGATGCAGCGAGTTGTTGCAGCAGCGCAGAGGTCAAAGAGGGAGCACTTGTCAACGACAAAGGGAGCTTCAACATCAGTGGGTGTTTCTAGCCCAATAAGGAGGTCAATTGGGAGATCAATTACTTACTTCTCAATCACTGAGTTGCAGTGCAGCAGTGGGCAGCACGATGCAGCATGATCACAGAGGTGCAGTGCAGATGCAGTGCTGGGAGAAAGGACCAGCAGCAGCACAAATGTAGAGGGAGTTGTCGTACAGATGCAGCAGTGGCAGAACCATGGGCAGCAGTACAAGAGGCAACAGTGCAAAGGATGTTGGGCAAGAAGGGCGCGCATCAACACAGGGACCGATGACGGATGATTAGAGTAATACTTAGTAAGGAGTATTGCTAGAGTACAGTCGTTGCTAAGAGGAGTGTTGATTTGGGGTAGCACCGGATGTGCTCCAACCACGAAATTTGGTGGAGAGGTTGAGGCACATGAGATCTCCAATACCCAGAAAGGTTTGGGCAAATTCTAAATAGATCAGTAGATATTAAAATAATTAATCTTTTTAATGAAGTCCCTAACTCTAAACTTAGGGAAAATAAAATATTAATGTGCATTAATATGAATTTGTGTTAGAATGGTCCAAAAGGCATGGATCAAGCCAAATCTAATCTTAGCCGTTGATTAGGGACTTAATCTCGGTCGTTGAGATGTCAACAGGAAAAGTATAAAAGGAGGCTTGAGGGTCACTTGGAGAATACACCAGAGTGATCAGTCATTCTATTCTCTAGAGCGGGGTTTGCTAAAAAAGATAGAATCAGTGACCGGAGAGCAGCGTAGGGGCATTGAGTATAGAGAAACAGAGAAGGCAAAGATTGCGCTGGGAGAGCAGCGCAGCAGCCAAGAAGAGTGACGCAAAGCCAATGAGGGCTCACGCAGGGCCACGCAGAGGCAGCCAAGTGCTGCGCAAAGCACCAGAGAGGCCAGCGTGTCTGACGTAGGGACTCTTGGGGCTGACGCAGGCCAAGAAAGGTTGACGCAGGGCCAACGTGACACAGAGAAGGGCTGACGCAATCCAAATTGGGCAGACGCTGGGGTTGCAAAGAAGTTTTGTGCTAAGGAGCTGCCGAAAGGATTTTCCGAGGTTTCAGCCACGAGATTTCTCTCAAACTATGAGGTATAGCTACTAAGGAAATTCTCTATTAGGTAGGCCAATTTCGGCACCCAGATTGTACTCTGATATTGCTTAATAAGAAAACCCTTAGATAGCTGCACCGATTTTCCTACATCGGGTTTTTCCGGGGACATTGGTCCAAAAATAATGGTGTCATGTGGTGTGTTTGTTCTTATTTCTTTTAGTTGTTGATCTGTAATATGTTGAGCATGCACTGGTCTTTATTTTCAGTATTTACTTTGTAAATAACTTGTTAAAGAAAAATAACAAATAGATAGGAATAAATCAGAAAAAGTGCATGAAGGGTTTCTAAACTAAGTAAACTTAGAAACTTCAACACGAACTGTCAGTGTTCCTAACTATCCCTCTCCCTCTATTGCAAGAGATCTCCACAATCGATTTTTCCTCCTAGGAACTTCTCATTTCAGAAAATTGATTTCTTGATCACTCTGTGTGTGTTCTCCAACTGACCCCAAGCCTTCCTTTATACTTTTCCTATTGAGAAATCAACGGTCGTGATCTAATCTCTAATCAACAACTAAGATTAAATTAGACTTGATCATCGTCTCTTAGAAGCTTCTGACCCATATTTTCATTAATACCCATTAATATTTTAATTTTCCTAAGTTTAGACTTAGGAACCCCATTAAAAATATTATTTATTTTAATAAATACAATCCGAGTGGAATTTCACCAAACGATTTCTAAGTCTTGGAGATATTATGTGTTCTAGCCCCTCCAAAAAATTTCAGAGTTAGAGCACATCCAATCCTACCCAAAAAAATCAACACAGCCTCCAAGGACAAAAGTTGTTACAAAGATCCAAAGATCCTATCTCAACCCGCCCCCTCCACTGACCCCAAGTTGTTACAGGGCTCCAAAGACTAGCAACTCATCCCACACCCTCCAAGGATCGAGATCCAATCTGCTTCTCTGCTCTTCAATGCTCCCTGTTGGAAGATATTGTTGAATGTTTTTCCTCGATAACACTCCTCGTCTGTCTCTGTATCTCCTCCTCTTGTCTAAATGTGTCCCCTATATCTCCCCCTATCTCTAACCTTTCTTGGCCTCCTCCTCGGCCACAATTACTACTGCATCCTTGTTGGCCTGCAATGCGCAATCCCTCCATAAAGTTCTTTTCCTTTTTCTTGTGGTTGCTTCTCGAGCAACATGGGCATGCATACTTCCTCTTGCAGCTCATTTAATTTCAAGAGCTTCTTCATCAATTCATGCACCAGCTAACCTTTAATGGATGTCCTCCATTTCATGATTCTTCTCTACACAAGAAACCATAATGGCCCAAGCAAGCAACCTCCTCCCTAGCTCTGGAATTTGTGTCCCTTGACTCAATACCCTTTTCTTGATTTTAAACATTGTAAAATATTTACAACACATTTACAATGCGGCTTATACGAGGACTTTGGGTAGGGTTGTCACAACCATGAAGTCTTATACCCTCTGTTACCATCATTATTATTCACTAATACCTGTCAATTGAGGAATGGACTAAGGAAATCTTACTTCCCCTCAAGGGTTGGAAGCACCTAATAGGGTTGACCTTTAGCCACTCCTACGTAGGGAGAAAACACCATTGCGAGATCAAGGTCCTAATTTTGGAAGGGGATCCTTATCTGAAGTATTAAATAGCCCATGACATTCAAGTTTGATTCACTTAGATGCTATAATATTTTTGTTCCTAATCACTAGTTGTTTTCATTGAAATCTTTGTTGTGATTGTCAGGTGGTTCAGCAGCCCCACTCTTCGGCACTTTCTCCACAGGTAACTAGGACCTTAGAGAAGTATATTGGCACAAATAGATGAAGCATTGAGACTATTGGGCCTCCTAGCAACAGCAGCATAAGACATGTTCTACGACACCTCCTACACCCAAGAAGTTGAATCACTTTTGTACCAAATTTGATAATTTTTCAAGATGAAACACTCGGATCTAGCATGTCCCCAAGCCGACCCTGACACCAATTGTTGGATGACAGCTAATACAGGGCCCAAATGATGATGGTCTCACTTTCAGAGACTAGGGAGAGCTATGTTAGTTTTTGTAGCATCGAATGTGTTCTAGATTTGAAATTTTATGGAGGCTAGAATACATGAGATCTCTAAAACCTAGAAATCATTTCTAGAAATTCCACCTATAAATTACTTAATTAGATTATTAGCCAGTTTTCAAATATTTCCTAAGTCTAAACTTATCGAATATGGTTAATTAATCAGTATTAATTAAGTAAAGGTGAGAATCATTTAGAAACTCACACAGATTGATCCAGAGATGATATGAGTCATTTATTAAGTTTTAATCTTAGTCGTTGGTGCTCCAATAGAGGCTTATAAGAGAAGGTCGATTTAGTGATGGAGAGTACACTTGAGCAGCTTGATTTTTGAGCAGATCGATTTCCAGAGTAGCAATAGTCAATTGTCGGAGAGAGAGCTAGGGATCGAAGCAGTGAGTGAGTGACAGAGACAGTGAAGCTGGAGGAGGCATTCCAGATCCAGCGGGTGCATTTGCAGAGAGGCATAAGAGCCACGGAGAGGCTGACGTTGGGGCAATGCAGCAGCCTCTAGAGGCAAGATCAATTTCCTGAAAGGGAGCGACATCTTCAGTTCTAGAGGTCAGGCACGAGTCCTAGAGTGTCGAAGAAGCATCTTTCCAATCAGCAGAAGGCAGAACGATTTCATCAAAGACCAATCTGAGGCTAGACGTCCAGCAAGTTGCGCAGGGCAGCGCAAAGGCTAACACAGAGGGTCAAATTTCTGAAGGCACGTCGTGTCAGGAGTTTGCCTGTGGGGTGAGGAAAATTCCTCACTAGATTTTTGCCAGTGTTTTTCTCTATAGGATTGCCTAATTTTGGCATCCAGTTGTACTCTGATTTTCTTTGCTGCATAATAATAAAAAGTTAAAACCATCACTGTTGCACCAGTTTATCCATGTTGGGATTTTTCGAGGACATTTGTCCAAAAATAATTGTCTCATATTTTATGTGCACTAGCATTTCTCAGTTTTCAAGGCTTTATTTTTCCGCAGTAGTTTATATGTGAAGGTTGCAATGTGATTTATTCAGTGTTTGTCGTAGGAAACAAAATAAATTGTTAAATAAAATTAACAATTAGGACAATAATTTCCAGTTGTTGCAATAGGGTTTCAGTTTTCGAATTTTCACATGGTATCAGAGCACAATGGATCAGCCAGACAGCTCAGAAGCGAAAAGAAGGAATTTTGTTGTACAATGAGAGCATCAAGCCGAAATTCCCAAGGGCAACCCAGTCTTTTTCAAGGAGGCCGAATTACTTGAGGAATTTTGATTTTTCTGAGAAAAGGGAAGAAAAACTCGATCCTTCCAAATCGATAGATTCCAGACGCAAAGGTAGCAGCTCAAATTTTTCGTTGGGCAGATCTCTAACTGCATTCAGATGTTTTTGGAACAATTCGCTAGACCAGAGCCATTGTCAAGGTCGAAGAGACAAGAGCACACACAGAGGGAAATTTTCCTCAAGGAACTTCTAATCTCAAGAAGTTCGATTTTCCTTGCAGATCAACAGTAGTTATGAGCAGCTCTTCTCATTCCAGAAGGGAGTGCGAATAGCAGAGCAACAACCGAGTAGAAGGAAAGAGGAAACTTTCGACATTTCGTTGAGATGACCACCCTGCAAGGCTTCGTGATCAGGATAGGTTGGATGGAGCTTCCAACTAATGTTAGTTTTTCTAACATTGGATGTGTTCGAGCCACGAGATTTTGTGGAGAGGCTACAATACATTGTGAAAATTTCTGAATCTACACATTAGAAATCCTACTGCAATCACTGGTTTACCATCTCCTACTTGTTTTTACATTCAACAAGTTATTTAGTTATTTAAATAGTGATGAAAACGCTATTGCAGAATACACATACATACAGATCATGACCTAAACTAAAATGAGACAAATACGCAAGTGACACCGTTATCTTTGGACATTCATCCCCGGAAGAATCCAATTCGGGAAAACCAGTGCAACATACAGAGGGTTTGTATTATTAATCATATTTTTGAATACAACTAGGGTGCCAAATCCGGCTCACCCAACACAGAAAAGCTTGGCAGAAGTACCTCTATCTAGGTGTCGGGTAGCGATGGCTGCTCCGAGCTCTGCACTGGAACTGCGTCACCTCCTCTAGGAGTTGCGTCACTACGTCAAAGCTCTCCTTCTGCGTCACTGTGACACTGAGTCAGAGCGCTCCCTCCGCATCATTGCGTCAAATCTCTCCCGGTGCTTCTCTACCTCTCTGCTATGTATTCTTGGCCTTGGACTAAAGTTCCTTTGCCGAACTGCCCCTCTCACTGCAACAGATCACTTGTTCGATTTTCTCAGCAAACCTCGCCCCAGAAAAATCGAACTAACTGGTCTCTCAAGTGTGTCTCCCACTGACCCTCAAGCCTCCTCTTATACTTTTCCTGTTGATGAATCAACGGCCGAAATTAAGTCCCTAATCAATGGCTAAAGTTAAAACAGACTTGATCCTCGTCACTTAGAAGTTTCTCACCCATATTCTTATTAATACCCATTAATATTTTTATTTTCCTAAGGTTATACTTAGGTACCCATTAAAAATATTAATTATTTTAATAACTCCTCATTCGGGTGGAATTCTTCCAAACGATTTCTGGGTTCTGGAGATCTCATGTACTCTAGCCCCTCCAAAAAATGTCGGAACTAGAGCACATCCGATGCTACCCAAAATCAACACTCCCTCTTAGCAAGGAATGTGCTCTAGCAATACTTCCCCATAAAAGCATTACACTGATCTACTACATCGGTCCTCTGTGCTGATGATGCTTGGCCTAATGCCCTTCATCCACTACACTGTTGCCCATGACTATGCCACTTCCATTGCTACATTTGTACTATAGCTCCCTCTCAAAATGTTGCCTCATGTTGCCCATAGCAATGCCACTACTAACTGCTACACTGCAACTCAGTTACTGAGAAGTAACTGGAATTTCACCCAAAAACTAACATGTTGGTCAGTCTAGATGCCTCATGATTTTGAAGCTACCTCTGCTACTAATCTGTGCCCCGCTCTGTTGCTACTGCGCCGCTGCAAATTGCTCTTTGCCTTGTTGATTTGCAGTAGCATTGAATGTGCTCTAGCCACGAAATTTGGTGAAGAGGTTGGGGCACATGGGATCTCCAATACCCAGAAAGGGTTTGGGCAGATTCTAAACAGTTCAAGAGATATTAAAATAATTGATATTTTTAATGGAGTCCCTAAGTCTAAACATAGGGAAATTAAAATATTAATGTGAATTAACATGAAACTATGTTAGAATGATCCAAAAGACATGGATCAAGCCAGATCTAAGCTTAGTCGTCGATTAGGGACTTAATCTCGGTCATTGATATGTCAACGAGAAAAGTATAAGAGGAGGCTTGAGGGTCACTTGGAGAATACACTAGAGTGATCAGTCATTCTATTCTCTAGAGCGGGGTTTGCTAAGAGAGAGAATTAGTGATCGAGAGATGCAACTGAGGGGCATTTGAGTATAAAGAGACAGAGAGGCAGAGATAGTGTCCGGGGAGCAGCGCAGTGGCCAAGGAGAATGACACAGAGCCAGCCAAGGCTCACGTAGGGCCACGCAGAGGCAGTCAGGAGCTGTGCAGAGCCTCAAAGAGGCCAGCGCTGTTGACACAGAGGGCCAGAGGGCTGACGCAGGGCCTCCCAGGGCTGACGCAGGACCTCCCAGGGCTGACGCAGACCCATTCGTGGTGACGCAGGACCAACGTGAGGTAGAGAGGGGCTGACGCAGTCCAGAGAGAGGATGACGTTGGGGTTTCTGGGGCAAATTGGTGTTGAGTAGCTATCGGAAGGATTATCCGGGGTTTTAGCCAGGAGATTTGTCAAAAACTGAGAGGTATTAATGCCAAGGAAATTCACTGTTGGGTAGGTCAGTTTCGACACCCAGATTGTACTCTGATATTGCTTACTAAGAAAACCCTCAAATAGCTGCACCGGTTTTCCCACATTAGGTTTTTCCGGGGACATTAGTCCAAAAATAATGGTGTCATATGGCGTGTTTGTTTATGTTTCTTTTAGTTGTTGATCTGTAATATGTTGAGCATACACTAATGTTTATTTTCAGTATTTACGTTGTAAATAACTTGTTAAGTAAAATAACAAGTAGGTAGTTTGTTTATATTTCTTTTAGTTGTTGATCTGTAATATGTTGAGCATACACTAATGTTTATTTTCAGTATTTACATTGTAAATAACTTGTTAAGTAAAATAACAAGTACGTAGGAATAAATCAGAGAATGTGCATGGAGGGTTTTTAACTAAGTAAACTTAGAAACTTCAACATGCCTCTCGCACTGCTACAACATCCACTGCATTGCCTCAGAGTTTGGTACTCTAACTCTGCCACTATCGCTCCATCACACCTTGCTCCAACCGACACCCGTCATTTTGCTACTGTCATTAAGGGGCCTCGTATCCGTATGTGATCTAAGAGTTTTGGCACTTCAAAGATCCTACCCACTTTTGTAGCTCTTTCAAACAACAGTTCTAAATCAACGCACCTCCCTCCCGGAGATGTGGCTACCATCTTTGTCAAAAGAATGTCGAACTGGTTCTCTTCTTCCTCTTTCGTTGTTGCCCCAGCAAAATTCAAATTTGGATTTCTTCGACAATAGAAATCCTCTAAGGAACAAGCTCCTCTTGACTCCCTCTGAGTCCTGATTTCCTTCACAGAATTCCTCCTGCGAAATGTCGAATCACTCCTCTCCAATCTTCCACGTGCTGGAACTAGATTCTAGATTTCTTTGGCTAGAAATTTGTCAAGGTAGTGACTCCCTCTACCTTGGCTCTATCTCCACAAACATTGTTCTACACCAACAGAAACAGCGTCCCATCAGCTCCTCAAATCGAATCTGCTCCTCCAGCCCCGGCAATTCACTAATTCGAGCCTCAGGCTCTGCACTGGCATAGAGAGCTGACAGAATGATTGCATGGGCTCCTCTCTGGCTCTGCATCACCCTCTGCAGGCTTGAAATGGTGACGCAGGCACTACGTAGGCCTCTGCGTCACTCCTCTGGCTCTGCGTCACTCTTCCAGTTGCTCCTCGACCTCTGAAACAACGTTGTCACTCAGGACAGTCGCTTCTCTGCAGGAAATTATTTGCATCTCCCAGGTGGTGTCTTCAGTCTCCTATGATCTGCAATCCTCTGATACCATGTGAAAATTTCTGAATCTACACATCAAAAATCCTACTGCAATCAGTGGTTTACCATCTCCTACTTGTTTTTACATTCAACAAGTTATTTAATTATTTAAATAGCGATAAAAACATTATTGCAGAGTACACATACATACAGATCATGAACTAAAATAAAATGAAACAAATACACAAGGGACACCGTTATTTTTGGACAATCATCCCCAGAAAAACCCAATTCAGGAAAATTGGTGCAGCATATAGAGGGTTTGTATTATTAAGCAGACTTTTGAATACAACTAGGTTGCGAAATCCGGCTCACCCAACAGAGAATAAACCTGGAAGAATTACCTCTATCAAGAGAAAGATGAACAAACCCCATAGGTGACTGCATTGTTCCCAATGCTGAGCAGCAATGGTTGCTCCAAGCTCTGCGTTGGAACTCTGTCACCTCCTCTACGAGTTGCGTTACTACGTCAAATCTCTCCCTTTGCGTCACTGCGTTAGAGCTCTCCCTCTGCGTCATTGCGTCAGAGCTCTCCCTCTGTGTCACTGCAACACTGCGCCAGAGCTGTCCATCTGCTTAACTGCGTCAGAGCTCTCCTGGGCTTCTTTGCATCTCTGCTATGTATTCTCGGCCTTGGACTGAAGTCCCTCTATCGAACTACCGCTCTCACTGCAACAGATCACTTGTTTGATTTTCTCAGCGAACCTTGCCCAAGAAAAATCGAACTGACTGATCTCTCAAGTGTGTCTCCAACTGACCCTCAAGCCTCCTCTTATACTTTTCCTGTTGATGAGTCAACGGCCGAGATTAAGTCCCTAATCAACGGCTAAGATTAAAACAAACTTGATCCTCGCCAATTAGAAGTTTCACACCCATATTCTTATTAATACCTATTTATATTTTTATTTTCCTAAGTTTAGACTTACGTACCCATTAAAAATATTAATTATTTTAATAACTCCTCATCAGGGTGGAATTCTCCAAACGATTTCTTGGTTCTGGAGATCTCATGTATTCTAGCCCCTTCACAAAATATCAGAGCTAGAGCACATCCGATGCTACCCAAAATCAACATACATGATATCTCCAAAACTGAGAGACTGTTTCTGGAAATTCCTCCTAAAGTGTCTCCACTAGATTATTAACCGTTTTTTAAATATTTCCTAAGTCTTAGGGAGGATGGTTAATTAATCAGTATTAATTGAGATAAGGTGAGAATCATCTAGAAACTCAAATGGATCGATCCAGAGATAATCCTAGCCATTGAATAAGTTTTAATCTTGGTCATTAGTGCTCCAACAATGGATAATAAGAGGAAATCGATGTGTGATGGAGAAATTATCCAGTGCAGATACTCAATTTCCCAGGCAGTTCAATTTTCTTAGTGGCAGCAGCTCAACAAAGAAGATAGAGCCAGAGGGTGAGTAGCAGGCGGAAGAGATGAATAGTAGCATTCCGGGAGGAAGATTCCAGTTGCCGGAAGAGTCGAACGAGGGAAGGTTAAAATCTCCAGAGGGCCAGCATAGGCTCTGCGCAGAGGGCGACACTCTGCGCAGAGGGCGACACAGGGAGCTCAGTGCAGTGTCTGGGAAGCTATTTCGGAGGCAGAAAATAGTTGTGGGGTGAGGGAAAATTCTCATAATACTTTTGCCAGTATAGCTGGGCATCTAAATTATTGTACTCATAATTGTTGTTGAATTTAATAATAAAACCCTCCTCTGTTGCACCACTTTTCCAAGTTGGCTTTTTCAGGGGACAATTGTGCAAAAATAACTATGTCAAAATTATTGTGCACACTAGAAATTCTCAGTTTCCAGTATTTTATTTTGCGTAGTATTTTTATGGTGAAACTTGCATTGTGATTTTATTCGTTATTTGTTGCAGCAAATAAATTGCGTAATTAATTTTTTGAGTTAGAAGAATAATTTCCAATCGCTGCAATAGATAAAATTTCACATGGTATCAGAGCATTAGAGATCAACCGGGAAGCTCAGTAGTGAAGAAGAAAATTTTGCTGCTCAAAGGGAGCAGCAAGCTGAAATTTTTTAGACGCAATGCAGTCCATTGATAGGTAAGTTGGGTTGTTACGGTCGCAGTTCAATTTTCAGTTGAAGGTAGGCAAGAAAATCGAATTGCCCAAATGAGTGATTCCCGCAATCAAAGGGAGCAGTTGCAGCTCAGATTTTCGCTAAGCAGATTCCTGGTTGGCCGCAGAGGATTTTTGATACAAGCTGCAGAAGCAAAATCCGCGTCGGGTGGAAAGGAGGAATGGCACACAAAAAGAATTCGAGGTAGAGCCATGGACAAAAGTAACATTCAGGTGACTTCAGATTTGTCTTCCAAAGTGGAAGACGAATTTGCTTGCTTAGTAGGATCATCTTCACAAGGAGTGTACTATATAGGCAATGGAGCATCAACTCACATGACAGGGTTAGAGAATATTTCTCTAGCTACAAAGAGGTGCAGATGGACTTCCAGATTACTATGGGAAATAGAATGAAATGTACTCCAGTACGAAGGGGCACCACAAATTTTGAGGGCGAATCAAGAGAAAGCACCAATGTTACAGATGTATTGCATGTGCCAGGATTGGGTATGAACTTGATTTCAGTATCCCGATTGCAGGATAAGAGGTATGACATTCACTTTGTAAGGAAGAAAGTGTTTGCCAAACACCCGAGCTGGAAAAGACATTCACTTTGTAAGTAAGAAAGTGTATGTCAAACACCCCAGCTGGAATAAGGTAAGACAGGTTGGAGTTCGAAGTAACAGGTTATACTGGTTACAAATCGATTCTCCAATGGCACTGATAGGCAGTTATAGTAGCAATGGGAAGGAGTAGAATGAGTTATGGCACAGGAGAATTGGACATCTACACCATGGAACACTCAGCATGCTCAAAGAAATGGTAACAGGGTTCCTAAACTTGGCACTAAACACGATGATGTGGGTAGAGGATGCCTACTTGGGAAGTATGCTAAGGCGACATTCCCAATAAGTGACAACAAAGTTGGTGGCGTGTTAGGAGTTGTACACTCAGATATTTGCAGCCTGATGTCCACTAGAGATCTCAGCGATGTCGAATATTTCGCCACCTTTATTGATGACCATTCTAAGAAAACCTGGATCTACTTTTTGAAGACCAAGGATGAGGTATTTGATCGTTTCAGAGAGTCTAAAGCTCTCGTGGAGAATGCGACAAGGAAGAAGATCGAGGTGCTTCACTCAGATAATGGTAGAGAATATATTGATAAAGACTTCACAAATTTCTATGCGAAGAAAGGCATCGAGAGAGAATGGACAACTCCATATAATCCACAGCAAAATGGTGTAACGAAGCAGAAAAACAAAACCATTTTGGGAGCTGCAAAGGCTATATAATATGACCAAAATATGCCCACATTTTCGTGGGCAGAAGCGTGTAACACGGCAATGTATATTCAGAACAAGACTCCTCATAGAGCATTAGGGAAGAAAAAACCAGAAGGAGTCTTCACAGGGAAGAAGCCCGAAGTTAGCCACCTCAAAATTTTTGAGGTGGCATTGCTTATTGTCATGTGTCAGATGATAAAAGGCAAACTGGATCAAACTACAGAGAATGGGTTCTTCATTGCGTACAACAAAACCTAAAAAAGAATTCCTCAAAGGGAAGCGAATACACCCCTTCCTCCAAGTGCCCATCAACTTCTTCTTATATTTCTTTGTTGGGACTCCAATGGCCAAAATTAAATCTTAAACTATGGCTACGATTAACTTGAAGTCGATCCGTGTGAGTTTCTAGAACATTCACACCTTGACTTAATTAATTTTGATTAATTAACCATATTCCCTAAAAGTTTAGACTTAGAAAATATTTCAAAACTGGGTAATAATCTAATTAGGTGATTTCTAGGTGGAATTTCCAGAAATGATTTCTGGGTTGTGGAGATCTCATGTATTCTAGCCTCTCACAAAATTTCGTGGCTAGAACGCATCCGATGCTACAAAAACTAACATTTCCTAAGTATAAACTTAGGGAATATGGTTAATTAATCATTATTAATTAAGTCAAGGCGAGAGTCAACTAGAAACTCACACGGATCGATCCAGAGATGATCAGAGTCATTGATTAAGTTTTAATCTTGGTCATTGATGCTCCAACAGAGAACTATAAGAGGAGGTCGATGTAGTGATGGAGAGTACACTTAAGCAGTTCAATTTTTGAGCAGATTGATTTCCAAAGTAGCAACAATGAGTTGCTGGAGAGAGTTAGAGATCGAAGCATTGAATGAGGGGCAGAAACAGCGAGGCTGGAGGAGGCATTATGTTGATTTTGGGTAGCATCAAATGTGCTCTAGCCATGAAATTTAGTGGAGAGGCTAAGGCACATGAGATCTCCAAGACCCAGAAATCGTTTGGAGAAATTTGATCAGATATTGATTCAGGACTTTAATTTAAGCTCAAATTTTGAAGTGTTCGACCGGATAGATCTCATCTCCCTGATTCCGGCATCACGAATGGTTTGAAAAACCAACACCGTATGAAGGAGTTATCGCAATTTGAAAAAGCCGAGTAAACTGCAATTTCCAAGAATAAATTGATTTTTAGGAAATATTAAAAAAGAATATTCCCCGAAATATTCCTTTTTGCTGACCAATCAAGTGCCGACACGTGGCAAGCCCGGAGGCCGCCACGTGGCCCTGGAATGGTATTGTAAAATTATGTTGGGTCCGACGGAATCGAACCCGTGACCTCCGGCAAGCTAAGCCAACGCACTACCAACTCTGTTGTAGATTGTTTCTTAACAACTTAAGGGCAAATGTTGTATTTATGTTTTAACGAGTTGCGGTGTGGGGGTTAGGACCGCCAGCGGTCCCATAAAACCTGGTCATATATCCGCGAAGTTAACCATTTGCCAACAAACCGCCAACCTTAACAGCTTATCCCTAATCGTCAGCAGAGTAACCGGTCACATGCGCGCCAAATGGTAACGGTAACCGCCAGCTCCGACGGTTAGCTTGGCGGAGCGCTAAAAAAAGGCGGATTTTGCCAAATTAGCTACAGTTAAGTGCCAGTTTGCCAAAATTAGTGGAGGATCTCTAGGGGAAACTGCCTAAAGACACTCCACAATAAGTTTTCGACCTAAGAGAGTGAAACAAAAGGCTAGCTAGGCTAATTGAAGCCTTTTGAAGTCAATGGAACAATCCAGAGAAGTTGAATAAGCCATCTTCAAAGAGATTTTCATCCAGGGAGATTTTGGAGCTCAAGGCCACTAGGGGTTGGAGGGAGTTGCAGGAACTACCAGTATTCGTTCTCAGTAAACAAATAGTCATTCCTGACTGTAATGAACCTTCTGAATCCATTGCAAGTGTTTACAAAAGCATCTAGAGAATTCTAAAGGTCGAGATGCTACAGTGAAGTTCTAGGCAACCCAGTGCCAACTGTGGAGGAAGGCCTAGATCAGGGATGCATTGCTCATTTTGAGCAAATGAATAGTTTATTGTTGATGTCTGATATGTGTTGGAGACAACAAAAGAGGTTTCAAAGACAGTTGAAGAATTCTGAAGGAGTTAGTGCCATCTAGAAGCTCAAGGAAGCTCAGTGCACCGATTAAAGGAATCAAGTCCAGGGGATCTTAGATCTGTTGGCAGAGTGATGACAGCTATGACAGGGATATAGATGGTTTTCTAAGCCCATTGGTTCAGTTCAGTAACCTTTGGAGTTAAGTGTGGAACTTGTAAAAAAAACTTTGCCATAATCCCAAAGAGCCAAGTCAAGATGACAAAAGCTCAAGGAGACGTAGCCCACGATATTCGAGTGAAGTCCTAGATTAAATTTGTTTTTATGTGTTGATGTTTATTTGCTGCTTTATATGGCTATTATGTGTGTTTAATGTTAGCAGAAACAAATCGACTTAAAGCACTTAAAGAGTTAAAGAAAAACAAAGACATACATTTGTTTCAAGTACCTAATTCCGCAATTGTCAACATAAGCTAGATCACATATTTGTAAGCTTTGGAGTGAGAAGTCTTGTAAGCATAACAAGTTGTTAAACCCTCATTTCAAATCAGGTGGTATCAAAGCAGGATGCTTGATTAACAGAGCAAAAGATTGCTTGTTTGAAAGGTGTTCAAATAGTCAAATTCTATTGTTTGATTATTTGTAAACTGACTATTGTTTGAGTTTGCAAAGGTGAAGGGAAAGCTACTGATAAGCTAAGTCCAGGAAAGGACAAGAAGGAAGAAGGGCTAAAGGCATTCTCCTTACCCAAAGGACCTCAAGGCAACCCTTGAAGCATAAGAAGGTTTGTTTGCAAAAGGCTACTTGAATAAGAATTTGATTCTACTGACATCTAGTTCAGAAATTTGTCATTAATTCTTTGAAAGCTTTGTGAATTTTGCTGAAGTGCTTTTGTTCATTTTTATAATAATAACTTCTACAAGTGACTTTTCCAAATCCTCCACTCTCACAAGGTTCTTTGATGAAGACATGAAACGAGACTTATTCATCATGATGGATATGGTGAGAGAAATGTATGCGGATGAAAGGAAGAGCACCAGACTTCGAGAGCAGTTGAATTCCATGAAGGAAGAGAAGCAGTTGCTTTCTGACAAATTGCAAGAAATGGAGAGTCAACTCAATATTGCAAATATGAATCTGGAAATGATGCATGAGTTGGAGACACAGCTCATTGTTGCCAAAGAAGCGTTAGTCAAGTATCAGCTTGAAGAAGAGGTAAACAATTCTAGTTTGTCTTCAATTTCCTCTAAGAATGTTTATGTTGGTTCTTTTGGAAAACATACAAGAGGCATAGGGTCCAAGTTGATGTCAAAAATGGGCTATGAAGGAAAAGAATTGGGCAAACATGCGCAGGGCATTGTTGAGCCAATAATGATTGAGGAAAGGCCTAAGTATTTGGGTCTTGGCTATGCACAATCTTATGGAGAAAGTTCCAAAGCAGTCATGAAGGCAATTGAAACAGTTCCTAGAAGGAGTTTCATTTCAAGTTCCCTACCTCAAGTTTGTAAAGATTGTATTCTTGGGGAATGCAATTGTTTGAAACATCATTTGCAGGAAGGAGGTGTACATAAGCATACACTTGAACCAGAAAGTTGTGAAAGCTCTAAAACCATTGAAGAGATTGATGGTGTTCCAAAGGGAGCCACTTCTTCATTTGATTCACCTCCTCATGAAGGTAACAAAGGTGAAAGAGAAAGGTATAAATCTGATTTCAATCACACTTCTTTTGATTATGTTAAGCATGGTAAATTTCCACATAAGCATTGGAAAATAATTGCATGTTCCTTTTGTGGTTTGTTTAATCATAGTGTTTCTAGATGTTGGGAGACAATGACCACATACAGAAAACTTTTGGAAGAAAGAAGGCAAGAAACCAAAGATCCATTGGACAAGGCAATTTATGCTGTCAAGAAGATGAACATGTGTCGTACTTATTGCCATAAACAAGGACATATTGCTGAAATGTGTTCGACTTTGAGTCCAACAATGCTTCCACGAAATTTGAAGAAAATGGAGAAAGAGTATGGTAAGAATGGAAAGAAAGTTTCCATAATTGATGTGTGTCAGGATGACCCACATATCGATGTCGATGTGCGGTTAAAGGAAGCACCTTTGGTGTAGATTGGTAAGAAATGGTCAGAGTTCTTATCCAATTAAAGTTGCATGTCTTTTGATTTGACACATTTTTTTGTTAATGGAATGCAAGTTGCAGGATGGAAAAGTTGAGTATGTAAACTCACTTTATTGCAGCAAAATTATCTTCATTTCGACTTTGAAAGTACATGTACATGTGGTCGAGGATCTCGTACTTATGATTGTGCTGAAGAGAAAGTTGAATAAAAGAATACATGCATGAGAATGGAATGAAATTTATGGAATTAAAATTTTTGAATTAATTAAAATGCATTTAATTGAAAATTTCTAATTTCCCCAAGAATTTAAAATTTCGACGGATGAGATAAAAAGAAATTTTGATCCTCATCAGCAGTGGAGATTGCTTTGACGAGGATCACTCGAACTAGCCGATGGAGAATTTATCTTTAAATAGGAAGTCATTTGTCAATCAATTCATCCAATCTCTGGATCGTGTACTAAGCTCTCAAGCTCTCTTGTATCCTTTTTTGAATTAATGCAAAAGTCTTTGGGGTTTCAACGTGCTGTAGTGTTACTCTTCATGAATGATATGAAATCACCATAAACTAAACACTGATGTAGAATTGATTAACCATTAATTATTTGAATGTTAGCTGAAGCACACAAACCGAGGAAAAATTGCTTGAATAGAACACTTTACGACAGTTGATTAAACATAAAATCGATGCATAAGAGAAGTGCAAACAGTAAAAACACAGCGATACCAGATAGCAAATTGATGACGGAGTTTGTCCCTCGTGGACTACCTCTCCAAGTCCGCTTTCAAGATGGGCAACCGTTTTTATTAGGAATGAGAAGGAAGGAGTCAATTACACAATGAATTAGTCAGACTGAACTTACACACAGGCAATTCTGACCTCTATCATCAGATCGCCATCTGAACTAGCGTTCCAACGCTACTGATAGTTTCCAAACCGACCCCGGATACTCCCAAAACACTGAAAACAAAATCGCCTATGTCTTCTAGAATCTGCATACAAAAGTCAAAAACCACTCTCCTTGATCAATGAAGAAAAATTCTGCTTTTATAAGCCCGAAGATGCATAAAACCACCTTGGCTGAATTCAGGATGAATTGGTTGCAAATTAGTTGTTTTTTTGCTTCGGTCTAGTGACATAAGGACACCTAGGGTTAGTTCATGGTCTTTGAATTAATTCCGCACATAAAATTGTTTTAAAGACCCAAAAATAAACTTTAGGTTAGCCCGAAACTGCTCGCTGGCAGCTAACTGGGCGGCGGCACTAACGGCCCATGTGAACACCTGTAATAGAACCGTTTGTTGGCGATTACCTTGGCGGCTTGCCCTCCGGCGGTTTCAGTTTGTGAAGACGTGTCACATGCCAACAGTTGTGGACCGCGCGGCTAGCTAACCTCCAAGTGCTAACCATCATCACTTAGCTCTGACGGTCTTCCAAACCGTGTTATATGTTTTCTCCACCGCGGTTTCAACTGATGGTTTAGGTTGCGGTTCCCGAACCCTTACGATCAACATCACTTGGTCACATTTCCATGGTTCCGCTACAGTCTGTGGACATGATTAGGGACTGATATGTTTAATTGTAATGTTTTTTAATGTTTTAACATTGAAAATAGGCTGAGAGTGTTGTATAACTTAGGTTTAGGACTTTAGGTTAGGATTTTAACACTTTGGTTAGGTTTTTTTAATACATATTTCAATTCATTAAGGTTTAGAACTTAGGATTAGGGTTTAGGTTTAAATAAATGGTTTGATTGAGTCTAGTTTTAGGATTAGGGTTTTATAACACATTTGTCATCATGTGACAAAACCAAAAACATGTCGTCGATACAAGAGCACTTACAACGACAACCTAAATCCTAAGAAGGCAAACCATATCGAACCTTTGCCATGGACGACACCCATGTCGACCCCAAAACCTACTTGTCGAACGACAAAATGCATGTCGTCGACCAAATCTTGGGGAACTATCGATGAACTCATATCGACAACCAGATGCAAAACCCATATCAACTGAACGTCGTGAAACCCTGAACATTCCCTGAACAATTTGATCCGTAACCAACACTTGTCAAACTGTCGAAGCCGAACTGAAGTGACAGTGACACTAAATACTGATGACGACACTTGAACACCTGTACAATTGAATCAATGGATCCTCCTAGATCAATGAATTTATGGTAATATTGTTTTTATTTCTGCTTAATATTATGTGAAAATAATTCGAATACAGGTATCTTATTTAGTTTGTTGGATCTAAGATAACATTTTTAATTTTGATTGAAGTAGCAGGTATCTCTATTTCTTTAGAATTTTATTGTTGTTCTATTTCTCTACTTGATTTGATGGTTGATCTAGTGTTTGCAGAGGATCTCTCAGGTTCTCATTAAGTGTCTAGGGATAGTCTTCGATTAGACCAGCCAACTCTCAACACATATTTTCTGAAGAGCCTACTTCATATAAGCCTCGGGATTTATCTAACGATAATCTTTTTTTGCAAGGCTTTTTTGAGCTAGTACTTCTCTAAAATTTTAAATTTTTTTAAATATTTCGTGGAAATTTTGATAGATCTAGTTATTAAGAGCCTTAGATTATCAGATTTAGGAGCGGAGTTGGACTTGTACTCCTCAGATCTGATAGATCTGTAAATTATTTGTATAGATCTGTAAATTATTTGTATAGATCTGTTATTTACTTGTGTAGATTTGAAATTTTGTAACATAATTTCGAATTTTAACACTTGGGTTTTTGGGATTTTCTATACTTTTGTACATATTGGGTATTGGGTTTTTCTCCTTTCACTTGTGCAGGAATAGATCTAAGAAATCAGCCAAGAAAATCTTTATATCTAAGCTAGATCTAGACCCAGGAGGGCGAGATCTAGGCTCAAAGATTGTGTGCAGGAATAGATGTTAGAAATCATCCAAGAAAATCTTCATATCCGAGCTAGATCTAGACGCAGGAGGGCAAGATCTAGGCTCAGATTGTGTTCAGGAATAGATCTGAGAAATCAGCCAAGAAAATCTTCAGATTTGAGATTTTTTCAAGTAGACTTGCGGGTTTTGAGACAAATCTAGGCCCTAGAGAGCAATATCTTGTCCCAAATTCGTTTGCAGAGCCAGCCATTAAAGATTTTGCAATAAATCTGAAGATCTGAAGCAAAATATTTTTTTTCAGAACAAGGGTTTCAAGTTTTGGGGCTCTTAAGCCCAGAGATGCCTTCTCTTAGCCCAACACTAGTTCGATTGGCCTTGTGTTAACTCTCATTGGCCCTAGATTCCCCTTGTTGCATTTTTTATTTGAATATATAATTTTTTGAAGCTAATTGTTGGTGCGTTTTTGCAGAAAATTTGGTAAAAATTTGTGTTTCAGGTAATGGAATTTTTTTGTCAACTTGGGCAAGTGCTCTTCAAGGCCCAGGGCCTAAGGGTTTGATCTCTAGAGTCTAAACCATCGTTTTCCTCATTGTTTGCTACAATAGTCATATACCTTTCTAATAGTGGTGAAAAACACATCCAAGTGGTTTGAAATTAACTAAAAAAATTGTTAAATACATTAATACGTCATTTATGTTTGATGTGTATCAAAAATTTGGCCTAGATCTACATTTTGAGTCACTGTTATCTCTGAATAATTATGTTTCTGAAGTCTGAAATATAACAATGGAAAAATTTCATGTGAGTTAGACTAAAATCAGTTCCTAACTTGTCTAATACATTGAGGAATTAATTTCTTGAGTTGGGCATTCATCATTAGGCTTATTTCATGTCTTAATTGTTGGTTGTAATAAGTATATCAAATCTGATATAATTTTGGAAATCACATCATCACAGGCTGAAAAATTTTTATAATTCATGTAGGCAAGTTTGGAAACTTTTCGGTAAATTTTTGAAATAAAGATATCATTGATAACTTACTGTTTTCATCGTCATATTGTTGTTGTCATAGAGTTTTTCTTACTACTATCCTAAAAACTAATTTTCTGAAAATTAAGTACTCTGTCATGGGATTGTGATAAAATGCATATCTTCTATTTCATAAACTGAGTATTTTTTAAGCATCTGTTGACATTGATTGCAAAGAAGTTTTTGTTCTCTTTGAGCTATAACTATATCAAAAAATATTTGAAATAAGCTTGTGATTTAATTGTACTATTTTCAGGGGTTTATTTTTAAGTCTTCAACCAATAAAGCAATCTTTTTATTTTGGCGATTAAGGGCTTTTGCGACACAAGTGTTTCTAATCTTCGGGTCTAACTTCTTCTCATCATCTAGTGCATTTGCATATAAGTTAGTTTTGTATAAATGAAATTTACTTCCAAGCATAAGCTTGGTCGGTAGACAGATAGGTATCCATCCATCTTTGCTTGAGAAGCATGTTTTTAATAGTACTTAAAAAAGTGACCTTGCAATTGTCAGAGCCACAGCTCTCCACAGCATAGGAGGCAATGGGTGTGTTAGATTTTCAGGATAAGTATCGTTAATCACACTTTAGTGTGCTTCACCTTATCTTCTTTCTGCCAATTACCACGAAATAAGGCTCAATATAGAAAGGATCAAAGGGTTAAAACTTAGATAGGCATTTAACTAAAATTAACCAAGATTTTTGCATCTCATATTAGCTTTAAGATCTGCACTTCATATAAGATAGTCATTCATCCAAGCAGTAGTTGCAAATCAATTACTTGGTCCTAAATTTCCTAGAAAGATAGTTGACTCCATAAGGCACTGGCATCAATTGCTTAAAATCTAATCAAATCCTATAAATCTTGCTAAAAATCTAAATCAAGTACTTGGTCGCTTCACTATGTCTCCTGAACTAGCTGGTTTCCAACTAGTTCTCGTTTATTCCATTTTCGTAGGGTCTACCCCCCTTAGCCTGCTGCAGGGAGACAACTTAAACGGAGAGATTGGGGATCAGGTTGACAGCCCTCGATCTGAGTCGTTGTCGTGATGCCTAGACATTCTGTGCAAAAACAGGTTCCTAAATCTAAACTTAGGAAAATAAAAATATTAATGTGTATTAATAAAATATGGGTGAGAAAGTTCTAAAAGACGAGGATCAAGCTAGTTCTAATCTTAGCTGTTGATTAGGGACATAATCTCAACCGTTGAAGACTCAACAGGAAAAGTATAAGAGGAGGCTTGAGGGTCAGTTGGAGATACACGAAGTGATCAAAAGAATTCGATTTTCTAGGGCGAGGTTTGCTGAGGAAATCGATTTATCGATCAGAGTTGCAGTGAGGGGCAGTTCATCATGGGATTTTCCTCCAAGGCTGAAGAATACATAACAGAGAGGCAGCGCAGAGCCAAGAGAGGCAGCGCAAACCCTAGAAGGGCTAACCCAGAGCCCGTAAAGTTGACACAGAGGACGCAGAGCGCTGATGCAGTGAGACGCAAAAGCCGTAGAGCGCTGACGTAGTGAGACGCAGAAGCTGCAGAGGTTGGCGCTAGGTCTCAAAGGTAACGCTGGGGAGATTCTACGAGGCAGACTGGGCACAGATTAGCAGACTCGAAGCCCGGAGAGGGTGATGCAACTCCTGGAGTCACGCAGTTCCAAAACGATGTTTAAAGCATCTTTCGCTGTCCAGCATAGGGAACAACTGGAGTCGTTGTGCGGTTGATCATCCGGTCGCTGATTTGCCAGAATATCTATCTCCGGATATAGGGACTATTGCCTAGGAAATTCTCTGTTGGGTGAGCCATTTCTGGCACCCTAGTTGTATTCACAAAATCTACTTAATAATACAAACCCTCTATATGTTGTACCAGTTTTACCGAATTGGGTTTTTCTGGGGACGATTGTCCAAAAATAACGGTGTCCCTTGCGTTATTGTCTAAGTTTATTTCATTGCATGATCTGTATATCTGTGAAGGAAGAAATAGTGTTTACTTCAATGTTTATGCAATTAACTAACTTGTTAATGTAAAGAACAAGTAGGAGATTGTAAACAAGTAATTGCAGTAGGGGTTTCTGATGTGTTAGATTCAGGAATTTTCACACATTAGAGATCCAAAGAGTGCATTTGCAAAGAGGCATAAGTGCCATGGAGAGGTTGATGCTGGGGCAGCATAACATCCTCTAGAGGCAAGATCGATTTGCTGAGCGAGAGACTTCCTCAATTCCACAGGCAGAGAGGAGTCCCAGAGTTCCTGAGAAGCATCTTTCCAGTCAACAAAAGGCCAAACGACTTCATCGGAGACCAATCTAAAGCTATACGTCCAGCAGGTTGCGCAGAGGGCCGAATTTCTAAAGGCAAGTTGTGCCGGGAGTTTGCCTGTTGTGTGAAGAAAATTCCTCACTAGATTTTTGCCAGTATTTTTCTCTATAAGATTACCAGATTTCTGCATCGAGTTGTACTCAAATTTTCACTACAGCATAATAACAAAAACCCTCACAATTGCACTGGTTTTCCCATAGATGGGTTTTTCCGGGGACATTTGTCCAAAAATAATTCTCATATTTTGTGTGTGCTAGCATTTCTCAGTTTCTAATGCATTATTTTTCTTAGCATTTTATTTGTGAAGGCTACAGCGTGATTTATTCAGTATTTGTCTTAGGAAACAACAAATAAATTGTTAAATAAAATTAACAATTAGGAGAATAATTTCCAGTTGCTGCAATAGGGTTCCGGTTTTGGAATTTTCACAGGTTAGATGCACCTAAGAAGCCCTTAACGCTGGAGCAAAGGAGGCCACTTTGAGCAATTGGAGACCCTTGGAGACCCCTTTGTGGTGCCCCAACTAAATCTTGGGACCCCATAGGATCCATTGAGGTGGATTTGAGCGCCAACCCTTAACTCATGGACTTGACATGCTTCTACAACATCTTGTGTTGATTTTGGGTAGCATCGGATGTGCTCTAGCCATGAAAATTGTTGGAGAGGCTAAGGCACATGAGATCTCCAAGAAAGAGAAATTGTTTGGAGAAATTCCACCCAGATGAAGATTTATTAAAATAATTAATATTTTTTATGGGTTCCTAAAGTCTAAACTTAGGAAAATAAAAATATTAATTGGGTGAGAAAGTTCTAATTGATGAGGAGAATCAAGCCAATTCTAATCTTAGCTGTTGATTAAGGACTTAATCTCGGTCGTTGATACATCAACAAGAAAAGTATAAGAGGAGGCTTGAGGGTTAGTTGGAGATACACCAAGTGATCAAAGAATTCGAATGGGGTGACGTTTCCGGAGGAAATCGAGTTAGTGATCAGAGTTGTAGCGAGGGGCAGTTCAGCAAGAGATTTTCATCTGAGGCTGAAGAATACATAGCACAGAAGCAATGAAGTGTCGAGAGAGACAACGCAAACCCTAGAAGGGCTAACGCAGTGAGACACAGAAGCCGCAGAGGCTGACGCTGGGCTTCAAAGGCAACGCTGGGGAGATTCTATGGGGCAGAATGGGAGTAGATCAATAGATTCTGAGCCGGGAGAGGGTGACACTACCCTTGAAGGAGTGACCCAATTCCAGAGCAGTGCTTGGAGCAGCTTTCGCTGTCCAGCATAGGGAACAACCAGAGTCACTGTGGGGTTTGATCATTCAATTGCTAATTTGCTGGAATATCTGTCTCTAGATAGAGGTACTACTACCGAGGATATTCTCTATTGGGTGAGCCATTTCTAGCACCCTAGTTGTATCCACGAAATCTGCTAAATAATACAAACCCTCTATATGCTGCAGTGGTTTTCCCGAATTGGGTTTTTCCAGGGACGATTGTCCAAAAATAACGGTGTCCCTTGTGCTATTGTCTTAATTTATTTTAGTGCATTATCTGTATATTTGTGAACGCTGCAATAGTGTTTACTTCGATGTTTATGCAATTAAATAACTTGTTAATGTTAAGAACAAGTAGGAGATTGTAACTAGTAATTGCAGTAGGGGTTTCTGATGTGCTAGATTCGGGAATTCTCACATGGTATCAGAGCGGTTGCAGATCATAGGCGACTGAAGACACCAGCCGAGAAATCTGAGAATTTACAGTAGAGAAGCAGCAGTCCCGAGAGACAGCGTTGTTCCAGAGCCAAAGAGGTAGAAGGAGGAGTGACGTAGTACAGGAGAAGTGACGCAGTGGCTCAAGCAGTAGCTGGGTTGAGCAGATGCAATCCCTGGGAGGAGCCCACGCAATAGCTACATTAGCCATTAGGGCTAGCGCAGAGGTAGAGGAGGGCAGATCAGGCTCACGCAGAGCCACATCATCTTTGTTGACTTGTGGTAGCATCAGATGTGCTCTAGCAATGAAAATTGGTGGAGAGGCTAAAGCACATGGGGAAATTCCACACGGTTAGAGAGATATTAAAATAATTAATATTTTAAATGGAGTTCCTAAGTCTAAACTTAGGAAAATTAAAATATTAATGGCTATTAATATAAAACTGGGTGAGAATGTTCTAAATGACATGCAAGCCAAATCTAATCTTAGCCGTTGATTAGGGACTTAATCTCGATCGTTGAAGACTCAACAGGAAAAGTATAAGAGGAGGCTTGAGGGTCACTTGGAGATATACCAAGGTTGATCAGTCAGTTTGATTTTCTAGAGCGCAGTTTGCTGAGAAAATTCTAACAAGTGATCCATTGCAACGAGGGGCAATGAGTACATAGCAGAGAGGCAAAGATAGTGCCAGAGGGTCAACGCAGTGACTGAAGAGGCTGACGCAGAGGCAACCAGATCTACATAGAGGCAACAAGAGCCACGCAGAGGCAGCTAGAGACGGCGAAGAGGTTGAGGGGCCTGCATGGGTAAAGCAGAAGGCTAGAGAGCTGACGCAGAGAAGCAGAAGGCTGACACAGAGGGTTCTAGAGCTACATTGAGGCTAGCAGGGCTAACGCAAAGCCTTGGAGAAGCGTCGGAACGATTTTCGTGGGGTAGACTCGCTGAATATCTGTCTCCGAGAAAAGGTATTACTGTCGTGTAAAACTCTCTGTTGGGTGAGCCAGTTTGGCACCCGCGTTGTACTCAAGAAATCTGCATAATAATAAAAGTTAAAACCCTCAGAACTATTGTACCGGTTTTCCTGCGTTGGGTTTTTCCGGGGACAATTGTCCAAAAACAACGGTGTCCCTTGTGTGTTTGTCTAGTATTTCAATTGTTGATCTGTATGAGTTAAGGCTGCATTTGTGTTTATTTTCAGTATTTATATGTATAAATAACTTGTTAATGGAATAAACAAGTAGGTGAAATAAACCAGATAATGCAGTAGGAATTTCTAATGGGCCAGAATAGAAATTTCAACATGGTATCAGAGCGTTGCAGATCACAAGAGGATTGCAGGCACTAAAATATTATAAATTTGCAACAGTAACAATTGTCCTAAGAGACAGAGTTGCTCCTAAGCAAAAGGGAGTAGAGAAGGAGTGACGCAAAGGGCCTGTGTCATCATTTCGAGCCAAAGAGAGGGCCAACGTAGAGGCAAAAAGAGGCAAAAGAGGCTCACGAAGAGCCACATCATCCTACTCAGTGACATAGGCTTGACACAATTGGCTAGAGGAGTGATTCAACCATGCCAGGATTGTGCAGAGCTAGAAGGCTCAGTTTCTAAAGTTGTCGGGGTCTAGGGAGCTGTGGGGAGATTGTGGAGCTGGTGGGGTGTTGTTTCTATCAGAGCATAATAGTACCTAACGACACAGATCCAAGGTAGAGGGATTCCCTGCCTTGATGGATTCCTAGCCAAGAAATCCAGATCCGAGTTGCAGTTGCAAAGAGGATTGGAAATGAGCGGTTCAACATTTGGCGAGAAGATTTCCAGTAGGGAAATCAAGACTTAGAGGGAGATTTCTAGGAGGGAAGTTGAATCTCAGAGGGAGTCCAAAAGAGGAGCGGAGATGGCAATGAACAGACTAAGGGATCAGGACAGGTTGGACAGGGCCTCCAAATTTGTCATCTAGAAGTCCAAGATTCTGTCAATCCTGGATAGACATCGCATCAAAGGCTTTGCCTTGAGAACCGTGGCTATCCTCAGATTGCAAGAGATTCGGGACCAACTTACTTCCATAGGGGCCACGCCGGATCAAGAGTTCATGGTGAGCACTGCCCTAAATGCAGTCTCCGGGGGGTCGGAGACATTTGTCCAAGACATTTTGGGCGGAGCTACTCTTCCAGGATGGGCAGAGAGATCTGGGCAGCTCTTCGCCAAGAAGAGATCAGACGATTGACCAAGGCAGGGACTAGCAGCAAAGGAGGTAGAATCAAGAAAGAGGAGGATGCGGCTCTGGCATTTGCGGGATAGCAGGGTAAGAGGAAAAAGAAGGACATCTTCAAGGTAAAGTTGTGGGGAGTTGGGTCATTATGCAACCCAGTGTCCTAGGAAAAAGAATAAGTGAGAGGCTTTTGACTCCAAAGCAGCTTCGGCTAAGGGGGAGAAAGAAGTCGAGACTAATGACGACTGTGCCATGAGTGTTAATGCACCTCTAGAGAAGAGGTGGGGAGACATCAAGCTGTAGTCAGGAGCACTACAGAAGATGAAGGGCAGGATCCTTGAGGTGCCCAAACTCTTGGATCATATACGGCTAAGGGATCCCCGAATGACAATAGCAGGATGACAGATGTCAGGAACAAGCAAGATACGACGGAGCAACAAGGCCGTGCTAGAGTGCAGAGGTCTGTAGCAGTGCAGTGGGGGTTGCAGCAGTGCGAGAGGCACAAAGGTGTTTGCAGCAGCGCAAAGGCAATAGAGGGAGCACAGGATAGCAACAGAGGTAGCTTCAGCATCAGGAGGCTTCTAGAATGAGAAGGATGTCAGGATTTGGGTAGATCAGTTACTTACATCTCGGTAACTGAGTTGCAGTGCAACAGTTAGCATGGGCAGCATGGGCAGCATGTTGAGAGGTAGCTACAATACAGATGTAGCAGTGGTAGTAATAGTATCATGGGAAACAGTACAAGGAGCAATAGTGCAGAGGATGTTGGGCAGGCCAAGCATCAACATAGGTACCAGTGCAGAAGGATCAGTCTGATGTTCAATGTTGGAGCATTACTAGAGCACATTCCTTGCTAAGAGGTGGTGTTGATTTGTGGTAGCATCGGATGTGCTCTAGCCATGAAAATTGTTGGAGAGGCTAAGGCACATGTGATCTCCAAAACCCATAAATGGTTTGGGGAAATTCCACCCGGTTAGAGAGATTAAAATAATTAATATTTTTAATGGAGTTCCTAAGTCTAAACTTAGGAAAATTAAAATATTAATCGGTACTAATATAAAACTAGGTGAGAATGTTCTAAATGTTGATTTGGGTAGGCATCGGATATGCTCTAGCCACGAAAATTGGTGGAGGGGCTAAGGCACATGAGATCTCCAATACCCAAAATGGGTTTGGGAAAATTCTAAACAGTTTGGGAGATATTAAAATAATTAATATTTTTAATGGAGTCCCTAAGTCTAAACATAGGGAATATAAAATATTAATGTGAATTAAAATAAAAATGTGTTAGAATGGTCCAAAAGTCATGGTTCAAGCCAGATCTAATCTTAGTCGTTGATTAGGGACTTAATCTCGGTCGTTGATTTGTCAACGAGAAAAGTATAAGAGGAGGCTTGAGGGTCACTTGGGGAACACACTAAGAGATCAAGATTTCGACTTTCTGGGGTTGGGTTTGCTGAGAAAGTTGAGAGTGATCTAAAGTTGTTGTTGAGGGGCAATGAATACAGAAGCAGAGAGGCAGAGATAGTGCCGAGAAGATCAGCGCAGCAGCGGGGAAAGTTAACGCTGAGGACAGAAGCCGGAATTGCCGTAACAGTCGAGAAAGCTGACGCAGAGGGCATAAGCTATAACTTCCGGGAATAGCCGAAACTATCGGGAACTGCTAGAATTGCCGGGAAAGTTGACACAAAGGGCAAAAGTTGAAACTGTCGGCAATAGTCGGAACTGCCAGGAACTACTGGAACTGTCGGGAAAGCTGACGCGGATGGCAGAAGCCAGAACTGCAGGGAACAACCGAAACTCCCGAGAACTCCAGGGAAAGCTGACACAGAGGGCAGAAGAGGCTAACGCAATCCCTAGAGGCTGACGCTGGGTTTTTCGTGGGGCAAATTGGACCTGAGGAGCTGCCGGAGTGTTTATCCAAGGTTTCAACCGGAACATCTATCTTAGATTGAGAGGTGCTATTGCCGAGATTTTTCTCTGTTGGGTGAGCCAAATCTGACACCCAAATTGTATTCTAAAACTGCTTAATAAATCAAACCCTCAGATAGCTGCACCGATTTTCCTGCATTGGGTTTTCCTAGGGACATTGGTCCAAAAATAATGGTGTCATTTGTGTGCTTGTTTCCGTTTCGTTCAGTTGATGATCTGTAATGTGTTGAGCATGTACTTGTGTTTATTTTCAATATTTACTTTGTAAATAACTTGTTAATTAATCAGAACAAGTAGGAAGGAATAAATAAGTACATGAAGGGTTTCTAACAGTTAGACTCAACAGCAAAAGTATAACAGGAGGCTTGAAGGTCAGTTGGATATACGCCATGATTGATCAGTTAGTTCAATTTTCTGGAGTGGGGTTTGCTGAGAAAATTCAAACAAGTGATCTATTGCAGCGAGGGGCAGTGAGTACATAGCAGAGAGGCAAAGATAGTGCCATAGGGCCAACGCAGTGATTGAAGAGGCTGACGCAGCGGCAGCCAGAGTTACGCATGTTAGCGCTTGGAATTCACCTAGGCTGAGATAGACAAACTCTCAAGGCTACATCAAACCATTTCACCTCGTAGCTAGCCCTACGAGGTATGAGAAGGCTCTCTCGGGTCAGATTCGGTAGATCTTTCAATATGATGAGCTGACCAATTAGGATTAAAGATTTTAGGCTAGTAAATTGATAAGGGGGGTTGATTTAAATATTTTTGGTTTTTTGGTGGCAATTGGAGGGAGTGCAATTCAGGGTGCGGGGATTGAGCACAGTTTTTGCAGGGGGATCTTTGGGGCAAGGTAGGAGTAAGCGCTGATGCTTTAATCTGAGATGGATGATCAGGGATGATAGGGAAGGAGCTAAAGAGGGCAAACAACCATTAGAATCATCTCTAGACAGTAGAAAACATAAATTTTGAACAAACTAAAAAGCTGAGCATGTCAAAGCATGTATTCAAACTTTACCACTTCATCTGTCCAAATAGAAGCAAAAGAGAGATGTAGAATACATAAAAAAACTTACAATAACATGTAGAGAACACACCATCAACACTACAATCCACAAGGATGTCTGCAAAACCCTGGCCTTCTTCCTCTTGAAATTGCAAAGATAGATGTACAATATACAATGAAACTTTCTCCCACAAGAGTCCAACCTTCCAACCTCTCAAAATGACTAAGAAAACACATAATATAGGCAAGCTAACCTCTTCCCTTGCCTCTAGGGGTCGAGCTCATCCTTCTAGGAGCACTTTGAACTAATTCCAAACTAAGCACTAGATAATAGGCAGCTCAACAACTTGCCTCTATTACTTAGCTAACTGATTCATGCATTAATTATTCACTTTTTACATCAAGGAAGCTTCTAGAAGGGTAAAGAGAGATAAAATCTATCAAAGTGCCATGAAAATATTACATTTATCCATCATCTACAAGTAAAAATGGTCAACCATAGTCAAAACAGTGTTTTTTGACAAAAAAGGTCAATTCTGGCAAAACTGGCTCGAATGGTCGCGCCCCCTGTTCAAATGGTCGCGCCCCTTTGCAGCAACTTTTGAGTCGGTTCCACTGGTCCAAATCAGGTACAAGATGGCTAATTGGAAAGCTTGGTCTGTCTAATTTCCATCCCAAGTGGAATTTCTGAATTTGGAGTTGTTTTGCCCCCTCAAAAACCATTTCTCCCAAGGTTACTTTCTGCAACTCAAAAAGTGGGCAGAAAGTCATTTTTTTGATGTATTTTGAGCTTTTGGAGGCTCAAATCTCAAAATTAAACTTCTCCCGAGTATTGGTAATTTTTCTCTTGCCAT
>APFE031274902.1:0-13977 GCA_000404065.3 Pinus taeda | reverse complement strand
TTCGGTTAACTACGTGGGCTAGTCATGGAAAGAATATAACACAACCCAACAATACCATACATTATATTATATTATTTTAGGGCAGACAACCCTAGACTCTCACACTCCACACCCGCATTTTGTGAGGTCTTACATTACATTGACCAAAATTCAAGGTACAAGCCCCAAAAACCTGCTATGGGGGGATCTGCTGCCCAACACTTGGTATTTGTGATGCTTGGTTTATGGCCTAGGGAAACCCCTCCTTCTAGACTTGGTCCAAATATTTTAAAAACAGTGTTTTATTCCCTGTAGCTACTTTGCCCTGAGATAAAAGTGTGTACATGCGGGTTAGTCAATACCTGACCTGCGTATATGTGTTAAAACAATTTAAAAAAAAATTCCTTAATTATGGGTGGAGTTCACAGTTTTTACCTATTGATTACCTCCTATTGCCCATGGCCTAACTGTTTCCAAACTGTTTCCCAAATAAAAAACTAATTTGGAGGAGTATAAATAGACTTTTATGGGTAAGCCTTAAGGAGGAGAAGGGATAGAGTTATTATACTGAGATTATCCCTGACTGAGTCTGAAGTATCCCTATCCTTCAAGCACTTCCCCAAGTTTCATGAAACCCTTGTTTCCTTGATTGTTGATATTCTCCCTCTTGCTTGAGATATCATGGTATTGGTTATGGAAGGAGGTTATTGAAGACTAGGACTGGACGGATCTGGAGAATGGTTCTGCTTGGAGCCAAAATAAGAAGACTCGGGTGAATTTTCTCTGTGTTAGTTATAGCTTTCTACAATAAAAAGAAGCATTGTCTTGTTTCCAAGATTAACTGTGTTTATGCATCAAATATTGTTGTAATTCATATATGAATGTTATTTTGATGTATAACTAATCATTTTCTTATATGATATAAATTTAGTTTCATTAAAATTCTTTATCTATATACTGCTATGTATGTTCGAATTGAATAATTTTCAAGTTTGGAGAACATCAAGAGTTGCAGAGGGTATGAACCCTACGGGATCTACCCGAACGAAGAACATCCAGGTATGGTCACTCTAACATAGTTTGTTCATTTAATAATTTTTCCTGAGTTGTATAAGTGTTTCTTAATTTAGTTTTATCTTGCTCTGTTAGGGTTCCAAACCAAAGCCCTAGGTTACTTTTTCCCATAACCAGGACTCAGTGAATGGAAGAGAGAAACTGTCAGATTGAGAATGAATGTGGTCGGATCTAATGCAGGAGGAGATCAGGAGGAGCACCAAAGATGGTTCTTCATCTAAGCATGATGATGATGAAAATCTAGCCTTAGCAAGTAAGGTGAGGAAAGGGAAAGGGAAGGTTTCCCATTCCAAATAGAGTTCTTCCCATGGAGGAAAGAAGATTGACAAATCTAAAGTGAGATGCTTTAATTGTTATGAGGTGGGCCATTATGCAACTAATTGTCCATTCAATAAATCCAAGAAGGGATCCTCGAAAGTATCATAAGGTGAGGCAATGGCCTTATAGTTAGATTTGGATTTTACCCTCATTGCATACATGGTTTCATTGATGGTGGGTTGTGTTTGGTACCTAGATAGTGGAGCATCATTCCACATGACTGGAAATAAGAGTTTATTCGGTACCTTGGAGGAGAAAGACCTCAAGATGCGCATAGAGATGGTTGATGATAGAAAGTACCATGTTTTACGTGAAGGTACGGTTTTGTTTCAGATGGAGCATGGAGCTCCTCTCACCCTGACCGATGTAAAGTATGTACCTGGACCAAAAAAAACTTGGTATCGGTCGCGATGATGGAAGAAAAAGGCTATGATGATCCAAAATGGATCTAACATAGACTTATAAGTCTATGAATTCTCCTCACAGAGGAAAAATGAAATTCATTAGATGATTTTGAAAATAGTCTCATTTCGTAGATTGTTTCATTCTGAATCCACAGCAATTGGAACGGGCCAAAACGGGCTACGGACGAAGGGGTTATTGTAAAATGAAAATTGTCCAATGTCCTTAGAAAAGGAGACAATTTCATTAATCTTCAAACTATATTGAAAATGTTTTTTTTTGGTATAGGCTCACAAACCAATCCACGGCTGACACATGGTAGGATGAGATTGGGCCACGTGGCCTTGTTTGATTTGTATTTCTATATATTTGGATTTCTTAGCCTTATGCTTGTGAGATTGTGATATTGTGACCAAAGGCGGACCCGATGGGATTATAAGCATGATTTCATATAATTTGAGATCCATCTTAAAGACTCATGATGTGTTTTGCGTGCATTTTCCTATGTATTTCCATTATTTGGCCATTTATGCCAGAGGAAGGCAAAGCGATCGGGTGGCCATGCCCACTGGTTCCTTTACATTTGTAAACGGATTCTTCTAATGAAACATTCTTGTTCTTCAATGATGGAGGTGACTATAATTGATGTATTACAAAAAGCACAGGGAGCTCAATTGACAAGGTAGCTGAAGGTTGCTAAGAGTCGCTTGGAGGTCAAGCGAACCACTGATAACACAGAGAGGTAGATTTATGCTCAAGAGAAGTGCAGAGAAGCTCAAGAGGCTTAGAGAAGCTTCAATGTTGAGTGTAAGCCTAGAGCAGGTAGTCTGCAGAGTCGGGGTGACTCGAAAGTGGGGGGTCACTTAGAGGTCAAGCAAAACCAGAAGCTTGTGAGAGCTAGAAGCAAGAGCTAGAGACAAGAGCCAGAGTCAGAGCTAGAGCTAGAGCCAGAGCTAGAGCCGAGAGCCAGAGCCAGAGCCAGAGCCAAAGCAGAGAGCCAGATCCAAGAGCCGAGAGCCAAAGAGCCAGAGCCGAGAGCCAAAGCCAAGAGCCAAGAGCCAGAGCCGAGAGCTAGAGCCAGAGATGAGAGCCAAAGCCAAGAGCCAAAGAAGAGAGCCAGAGCCAAGAGCCAGAGCCAAGATTCGAGAGCTAGAGCTGAGAGCCAGAGGCAAAGTGAGAGCCAAAGCCGAGAGCTAGAGCCGAGAGCCAAGAGCCAAAGAGCCAAATGGCTAGGGATAAAAATGGTATTCTAAGCCCAATGGTTCGGTTGTAACTTATTGGAGTTGGGTGTGGAACTTGTAAAAGGATTCATCCATAATCCTAAAGAGTATAATTGAGTTGATTAGAGCTCAATGAGATGTAGCCCAAGAGGTTTAGGTGAACTCCATATTATATTGTTGTTATGTGTGATTTCTTATTGCTGCATTGTATTTGTTGTTATATCTTTTATTTTAGTTCAATAAAATAAGCTTAAAGCACTTAACAGTTAAATTACAAATACAAGCATACACCTATTTCAAGTCCTTTAATTTTTCAAATTGTCAATCATAAGCATAGATCTTGGGAATATATAAGCTTTGGAGTGGGAGAGATTCTTGTAAGTTGAGCAGAAGGCTTTAGGTCTCCATTTCAGATCAGGTGGTATTAGAGCAGGAGGTTGATTAACCCCACCTTTAAAGAAGGTGATATCAGAGTTAAGTTATACTAGAGCAGGTTATATCATGATGCAGGTGATATTAGATCAGGATGCTTGATTGACAGAGCAATCTATATGCTTGTTTGACTTGAAAGGTGTTCAAATAGTAGAAAGAATTGTTCTTTGATTATTTGTAAACTAACTGTTGTTTGATTTTGCAGTGGTGAAAGCTATTGTTAGCTAAGTCTAGGAGAGGACAAGAAGGAAGAAGTGCTGAAGGCATTCTTCTTATCCCAAAGGACCTAAAAGAAATCCTTGAAGCACAAGAGGTTTTTTGCAAAAGGTTGCTTGAATAAGCTCTTTGTTAATCTTGTTTGAAGTTCTTTTGTTCATTTTGATAATGACTACTTCTACAAGTGAGTCCTCAAATCCTTCCTTCATCACAAGATTCTTTGATGAAGACATGAAACAAGACTTATTCATCATGATGGATATGGTGAGAGAAATGTATGAGGACGGAAGGAAGAGCATCATACTTCGAGAGTGGTTGAATTCCATGAAGGAAGAGAAGCAATTGCTTTCTGACAAATTGTAGGAAATGAAAAGACAAATTCATATTGCAAATATGAACCTAGAAAGGATGCATGAATTGGAGACACAACTCCTTGTTACCAAAGAAGCCTTAGTCAAGTATCAGTGTGAAGAAGAGGTAAACAATTCCAGTTTATCTTCAATTTCCTCTAAGAATGACTATATTCGTTCTTTTGAAAAACATACCAGAGGCATAGGTTCCAAGTTAATGTCCAAGATGGGCTATGAAGGAAAAGGATTGGACAAACATGCACAGGGTATTGTTGAGCCAATAATAGTTGAGGAAAGGCCTAAGTATTTGGGTCTTGGCTATGGACAATCTTATGAAGAAAGTTCCAAAGCTGCCATGAAGACAATTGAAACAGTTCCAAGAAGGAGTTTCATTTCAAGTCTTCTACCTCAAGAGTGTAAAGATTGTATTCATGGGGAATGCAATAGCTTGAGACATCGCTTTCGGGAAGAAGGTGTTCATAAGCATACACTTGAACCAGAGAGTTGTGGAAACTCTGAAACCAATGAAGATATTTATGGTGTTCCAAAGGGAGATACTTCTTCATTCAATTCACCTCCTCATGAAGGTAATAAAGGTGAAAGAGAATGGTATACATCTGGTTCTAATTATATTCCTTTCATTATGTAAAGCATGATAAATTTCCATATAAGAATTGGAAAAGAATTGCATGTTCCTTTTGTGGTTTGGATAACATAATGTTTCTAGATGTTGTAAGACAATGACCACATACAGGAAACTTTTGAAGAAAAGGAAGCAAGAAGCCAAAGGTCCATTGGACAAGGAAAATCATGTTGTCAAGAGGATGCACATGTGTTGCACCTACTGCCATAAGCGAGAACATATTGTTGCAACATGTTGGACTCTGAATCCAACAATGCTTCCACAAAAGTTGAAGATGAAGGTGGAAAGAGAAAATGGCAAGAATGGAAAGAAAGATTCCATAAATGATGTGTTTCAAGATGATTCACATGTTGCTGTTGATGTGTAGACAAAGGAAGGACCTTTGAAATGTATTGGTAAGAAATGGTTAGAATTCTGATCCAATTAAGATTGCATGTCTATTGATATAATGCATCTATTTTCATTTCTTTGTTAATGGAATACAAGTTGCAGGGTTTTACTAGAAAGGTGAATGGAAAAGTTGAGTAGGAGACTCAATTTATTGCTGCAACATTATATTTCATTTCAGCTTTGAAAGTACAATGTACTTAAGCAAAAGTTGAAGGATGAAAAGCATGCATAAGAATGATATGCATGAACACAGGGATGTGGATGATTTCCTTGTATTTGAACATGTATGTGTGATTAACTTGAAGGGTTGATTGCTTTGTTTTTAAGCATGCATGTAATGTTAATGTTGACTTGGAAATAGTTGATTTGGCCTCCAAGATGGAGATAATGATGAAGTGTTTCATCTTTGAAAAGGAGTCCTAAAGTTCTTTTTCTACATGCTTGACTTGAAGGGTCAATTGTTTTAAAGGCATGTTTTATTGGCTTGTTATCTAGTCAATCATTTGTATGCAGATGTAAGACATGGAGGTAACTCACAAGATGTGAAATATATTTCTTTTGATGAAGCAAGAGTTTAGGCCATCCAGTTGTTGTCTGTAATCTTGTTGTTGCTAACAGTTGTTGTTGCCAATATGTCAAATAGGTACAAATGTAAATTTTTGTGAAGTAGATTTAACATCACATTGGTTTGATCCACCTTGGATCAATGATCAAGGCAGAGAAGTTCAAACTACCTTATGTGACCTTCTCAGCAGGAGTTCTGCAGGAAGTCAAGGAGGAAGACAGTTCTTCCCAGGAGGACAAGCACATCCAAGAAGGGAGTGTTCAAAATCTTTGGTTCAGAGGCACTATGAAAGGCAAGTGTATGGAGGCTGAAAGAAGAGGGTGAGGTATTCTCATTTACTATTCAGATTAGTGTATCAGTATTTTGGATTCCAAAATATTTTTAGTGGGAAGGCGTGATCCAAAATGGATCTAACATAAAGTTATAAGTCTATGAATTCTCCTCATAGAGGAAAAATTAAAGTCATTGGATGATTTGGAAAATAGTCTCATTTCGTAGATTGTTTCATTCTGAATCCAATGCAATTAGAACGGGCCAAAACGGACTCCGGACGAAGGAGTTACTGTAAAATGAAAATTGTCCAATGTCCTTAGAAAAGGAGACAATTTCATTAATCTTCAAACTATATTGAAAATGTTGATTTTTGGTATAGGCTCACGGACCAATCCACAGCTGACACATGGCAGGCCAGGATTGGACCATGTGGCCTTGTTTGATTGGTCGAAAAGGAAATTGGGCAATATTATATCGCATCGGAAAAAGCCAAAGGGAAGACTTAACGAAAGGCATGAAGAATTGCGATGAGCATTGTCAGCCGTGGGATCAAAAGGGAATCAACGATCAAGATGTGATCGATGATTGCAAATCAGAGAGGCAAGACTGCGGGCCATGGAACCAGTGATATGTGGACTACCGATAATTAATATTACGATACTCCGATATCGTCGATCAAAGCAATCGGAGATCGAATCACATGCGATGGGGCCGATATGCCGATAAAGCGATCAACGATATTGATTGCATCGGGGAAAAAGGCATGGGAGGTAGACCTTTGGCCCTTACACAGCGCGATTGCGACTTGCGATAAAGCACGGACCCGATGGGATAATAAATACGACTACATATAATTTGAAATCTGGATTTACGTATTTTCTTTGTATTTCTTTGTATTTGGATTTCCTTGCCTTACGCCTGTGCGATTGCGATATTGCGACCAAAGGTGGACCTGATGGGATTATAAGCGCGATTTCATATCATTTGAGATCTGGCTTAAAGACTCATGATGTGTTTTGCGTGTGTTTTCCTGTGTATTTCCTTTATTTGGCTATTTTAGCCAAAGGAAGGCAAAGAAATTAGTGGCCATGCCCACTGGTTCCTTTCCATTTGTAAATGGATTCTTGTAATGAAATAGTCGGGTTCTTCCTTGATGGAGGCGACTGTAACTGATGTATTACAAAAAGCACAGAGAGCTCAATTGACAGGGAAGCTAAAGGTTGCTGAGATTCACTTGGAGGTCGAGCGAACCACTAATAACACAGAAAGGTAGAGTTATGCTCAGGAGAAGCGCAGAGAAGCCCAAGAGGTTTAGAAATGCTTGGATTCTAAGTGTAAGCTCAGAGGAGGTAGTCTACAGAGTCGGGGTGACTCAGAAGAAAGGGGTTTCTTGGAGATCAAGCAAAACCAGAAGCTCGTGAGAGCTAGAGCCAAGAGCCAGAGCCAAGAGCCAGAGCCAGAGCCAGAGCCAGAGCTAGACTCAGAGCCGAGAGCCAGAGCCAAAGCCAGAGCCAGAGTAGAGAGCCAGAGCCAAGAGCCGAGATCTAGAGTAGAGAGCCAGAGAGTTAGAGCTGAGAGCCAGAGCCAAGAGCCGAGAGCCAGAGCCGAGAGCTAGAGCCAGAGCCGAGAGCAAGAGCCGAGAGCCAGAGCCAAGAGTCAGATCCAAGAGCTGAGAGCCAGAGCTGAGAGCCAGAGCCAAAGCCAAGAGCCGAGAGCTAGAGAACCAAACTACCAGGGATAAAAATGGTATTCTAAGCCCAATGGTTCAGTCATAACCAATTAGAGTTGGGTGTGGAACTTGTAAAAGAATTCAGCCATAATCTGAAAGAGTATAATCAAGTTGATTAGAGCTCAAGGAGACGTAGCCCAAGAGCTTTGGGTGAACTCCATATTATATTTTTGTTATGTGTATTTTCTTATTACTGCATTTTATTTGTTGTTATATGTTTTATATCAGTTCAAGAAAATAAACTTAAAGCACTTAACACTTAAAGTACAAACACAAGCATACACCTATTTCAAGTCCTTTAATTTCACAAATTCTTAATCATAAGCATAGATCTTGGGAATATATAAGCTTTGGAGTGGGAGAGGTTCTTGTAAGTTGACAAGAAGCCTTTAGGTATCCATTTCAAATCATAAGATGTAGTCTTCAGTAAAGGAAAGGCATTCCTAAGACACATAGCCACGGTTTAGACCAAGAGGATTGGGTTTCGAGTGAAGAATATCTACAAGATGGAGGTAGATGACTGTGCTGCATTGATTTCCAAAGCAGAATTGGTGCAAAGCCAAGATATTGGTGAGTTATGACATAGAAGGTTGGGCCACTTGCATCATGGGGCCTTGAAGATAATGCAACAGATTTCTACTGGACTTCCCAAAGATAAACGTGAGCAAGTGGACACATGCAAAGGTTGTACCTTGGGTAAGTATGCAAAATCTTCCTTTCATGATCGAGACAGTCGAGCTGAAGCAATCTTGGAGTGAGTTCATACAGATGAGTGTGGACCATTCTTGACAGCCTACACCACGAAACAAAGGTATTATGTGATTTTAATTGATGATTTTTCTCATAAATGTTCGATCTATTTCATGCAGAAGAAGGATCAAACCTTCTCAAAGTTTTGTGAGTTCAAAGCTTTGGTTGCGAAAGAATTAGGGAATAATATCAAGGCCTTGAGAAGCGGCAATGGTGGAGAGTATGTCTCTCAAGAGTTTAATGACTTCTGTGCAGTGGAAGGAATTAAACGGGATGTGAAGGCACCTCATAACCCACAATGGAATGGGGTGGGGCAGAGGAAGAACAGAACGATTCTGGGGGCAGCTCAAGCGATACTGCATGGTCAAGGCCTACCACTTCATTTGTGGGCTGAGGCATGCAACACAATGGTCTATTTGTAGAATAGAAGCCCGCATCACATTCTTGGGATGAAGACACAAGAGGAAGCTTTCTCCGAGAAGAGACCAGATGTGTGTCACTTCAGGATCTTTGGCTCATTGGTATTTTTCCATTTGACCAAGGATGCCCAGAAGAAACTTGAGCCAACAGCTGAGTTGGGGATATTTGTGGGGTACACTAATACACCTCACAACTATCAGGTGTACTTGCCTACCAGTCGAAGGACAGTGGTACACAGAGATCTAAAGTTTGATGAGCAGAAGGCCATGTGAGTTTCCCTTGAGAGGGAGCTCCAACTATAGGCTATGGAGGAACTTTTGGTTCCTAAGGAGGAGGAGCTTCATACTGATGTGGAGCAGCCGCATGCAAAGGTTCTAGGAGTGGAGGCATCCACTCAAATAGAGTATTCTAGAGATGGGCAGAAGCGCTCAAGGGAAGCTGACAGATTATTTTCAGATGCGAGAGAGAATGTGGGAGAACCATCTTCTCAGCGCAGACAGAGGAGGTCACCATGTAGGTACATTAGATACATTGCTCTTATTGGGGATTGTATTGAGATTGAGCCATCTTCCTTTGAGGAAGTAGTGCAGCAGCCGATTTGGGTTAAAGCTATGGTGGAGGAGTATGACTCCATAGTTCGGAAGAGTGTTTGGGATGCAGTTCCAAGACTGGAGAACAAGTCAGTTGTGAGTTCCCGTTGGCTTTACAAGGTAAAGCAAGCTGTTGATGGTAGTGTGGAGAAACATAAAGCAAGGTTTGTTGCCCATGGTTTCTCACAAGTCAAGGGGATCGACTATGATGAGACCTGTTCTCCTGTAGCAAGGTACTTATCTATCATATCGATGTTGGCACTATCAGCACAAATGGGTTGCAAGATCCATCAGATGGATGTGAAGACTACATTCCCCAATGGAAAGATTGAGGAAGAGGTGTACATAGAGCAACCGGAAAGTTTTGAGACCTTCGATCGTGAGTCACATGTGTGCTGACTCAAGAGAGCTTTGTACGGGCTGAAACAAGCACCTCATGCTTGGTACACCAGGATCGCCAACTACTTCACCGGGTTGGGCTTCACAAAGAGTGAAGCGGATGCGAACTTGTACCACATCATGGTGGAAGGTAAGTAGTTGATCATTTTTCTTTATGTTGATGATCTGATATTGATAGGTGATGATCAATTGATCATGTCTTTCAAGGAGGACCTTGCAAGAGAGTTCGAGATGAAATACATGGGTCTGATGCACTACTTTCTAGGCATGGAAGTGTGGCAGAAGGATGGGGAAGTGTTTGTGTCTCAAGGCAAGTATGCCAATGAGATACTCAGGAGATTCCACATGGAGAAGTGCAATCCCATGTAGACTCCTCTAGCAAGTAACTAGAGAAAGGAGAATGCTACTTCAAGAGAAGTAGTAGAAGCTATTATGTATAGGTAGCTTGTGGGTTCAGTGATGTACTTAGTGAACACACGACCAAATTTTTGCTATGCGGTGAACCAGCTGAGTCAAGCTATGGTTCAAACTACCAAGCTATTTTGGAAGGCAGTGAAGCATGTTTTGAGATACCTCAGAGGCACATCTCAGTATTGATTATGGTATAGATGGTCAGAGGGAGTGAAGCTACAGGGCTTCACAGATGCAGATTGGGCAGGGATTCCATTAGATCGGAAGAGCACATTTTTTATCACTAGAAAAGGTATGCAATTGCCACTTATTTCTTTATCTTTTCCTTTAATTCATAACTTCTTTACCTTCTAATATGGTCATATGATAAAGTATTATGATAGAATTGAGGGGAATTGTGATTGATGTAAAATGATTAATTATTGTATTTTTTATGTAAAAAGTGAAGAAAACAGAAAATCGCCATTCTGGAGGAAAAGACAAGGCAAAACCAATTGTTGTCCCTTTGACAGGGAACTGCATCCAGACAAGGAAATCGAGATCGGAGCACATGGGCCAGGAAAATAAAGAAGAAGCGCAGTATTAATGCAAGAGGACGAAAAGATAACTGAATATTAAAGATATGGCAAATCCCTCAAGATCCTTTGATCCTGAGGGATCGCTACCTCAAAGCTATCTGTATTTGTGGTATTCACGCCTGGCCATTATAAAAAGGGATAGCATTGCTAGCCCAAGGGGCAGATTATTGTTGATTTATAGAATTCACTGTTGTAATCTGAACTTTGATCATCAACTCTCTTTAAAGAGTGATAGCCGTAACTCTGTTTTTATGATTAATACATAAACTTCGTTGTTGTTCTGTCATCTGATCCTAGAGTAACCGCAGCAGTGTGTCCCTGGTGGCTAAGGGCTGGCCCTAGTGGTATGGGGGATCCGCTTCCCAATAGGCCCCCAACACAATCATCGTGACTCGTCCCGAGTCACTCAACTGATGCAACGACCTTTATGCACAGTCCATCTAGGAGGTCACGCGCATCTTGGGTATCCGCAGCACACTATTCGGCTATTTGTTGTATCTGCTGCATCCGAACCTCTAAACCTTTGTGAGCAGGGTCACCTTCCTATCCAACTACAGAAAGTGCCTGCATCTGTGCCAACTTCCCTTCAATAGTAGCTGTAATTTTAAACACTTCATCGATCCATGGTTGGAGGCGTTCCTTCAGCACGGCTTCGTTTTGGTGCGCGATGTCTAATTAGTCCTTTAATGCCCTTGCCTGCTGTAGTCGAGCAAGTCGTTGACTAAGGGAAATTGTCTACACGGTACCATAGACATTGTCGTACTCCAGCTGTAACTCGGGCGCCTCGACCTTTAGGCATTGCAGATTCGGGTCTTCCTACAAGTGCGTAAGCATGGTGAGTGCTTGCTCCAACATCCCAGTGCAATCATGTGTTGCCTAGCCAATTTTCTCCAGCCCCATTTGGATAGCGCGAACGCGCTGCTCTCTGACTTTTGGGGGTGTGGAGCGTTGCGCTTGTTTATAGTCCCGCACTTTCTTTCAACTGCTTGGAGCACGAAGACTGTGCTTTCTATGACTAGTCAGGTGGTCGCACTCCCTGTGCGAGGCTTCCTTGCACCTTCCAGCCTAGTCCGCAGGCACTCCTCAATTTTCCTTGAAACAGTCATTTCCACACATTCTTCCTTATGCGGTGCGCTCCCCTGGTTACTTTGTCTAGTAATGTGTGGTTGCAACCATGGTAGCAGAGCCACAACTTCTCGGCGGAAAGGTTCTACTGTAGTTATACTTTGGCCCATATCCTATCTTGTCATTCTTACCTTATTGACGTGGCATGCTTACGCAAATTCAGGATCCAGTTCGTTTTTCTTCCTTGGTCGTACCCGATCTTCGAGTTCGCGAAACTTACAAGTCGTCCATCAAATGGCTTCTTGGATCTGTAGATGGTTGACCCCATGCAGCTGCATAATTCCTTCGTTCTGGTCCCCATGTGTTGTTCTAAGTATGTGAGGATTCCTTCCTCCCAAAACTATGGTCTCGACGTTGCCTATCCTCTTTGGGATCATCTCTGCACTTACATCTTGTACAAGACCCTATGGGCCCGTCGACCCACTGGTACGCGTAGGTCCCAATCAGTTCGTCTAGCTTGGTGAATCTTGTTTAGGGTCCTGTATCCCTTCTTGAATGCTTCTATTTGTGGAACTACGACCCTTTCGGTAACAGTCCACAGTGCGCCGGCTGAGGTCTCACCCAAGGTAGCATGGGAGGGTGTTGGAACCATGTTTCCGCACCCTAGGGATGTCTTGATGAAGTCTAGTAAGTTCGTGAACTGATCCTGTGCACTTGCGCTGCTCCGCACAGCCATCTATCCTTCGCAACTCATGCGACTGCTTCCACGTAGCTCTGTAACAAGCGGGAGAGGTGTTGTCTAGATCCTTATTCTTTACTGAGCTATTATTATAGATCTTAACTTAATTATGGGGGCCCAATATTCTTATTAACCATTCAATATTTATAACCAGTGCATGCAATCATAAAACCATAAAGAGATGCATAAACATAGCAGGAGCATAAACACACAGTATTTCAGAATCAAGTTATGTTTTATTAATCTTTTGTTCATATACAATCCCAACTCTGTCATGCACACTCAGCTACAGGGATCCGCGTACACAGCTGCGGACGTTACCAGGGCTTTGTGCACTCAGCTGCAGAGCCTCTTCTTACTACTACAACCCAAGACTCGGACTTATAGACTAAGATCTAATTCCTTAATCAAAAACCTATATCATTTCTCAAAATTCAGACTTAGACTAAGACTGCCATTACATTGATAGCCTCACTCTATTTATATAATCCCATGGTCTGGGAACCATGGGTAGGCCGACATACCTGTAGGTTTTAACCCCATACAGAAATTACATGCATACAAATTCTAAAACACATAAAATACACAATGCGAGAGCATAACACATAAAACACATAATACACCGAGATTTTCCCCTAGATCCCAAAATTGGGACTACCAGCTTGATTTTTCATTATGTTCCTTTCAATGTTACAATACATAATTATATATGCTGAAGCATCCAATACCATGGACCGAAAACCATCGCATCCAATACCATGGACCGAAAAACCACCGCATCCAAAAAACATGTGTGAAAATCATGCACAAAACCATAGGTGGGTCCGCCCAACCTAACATAGGGTCCAAAACCAAAATTTTCTTGTGCGCTGCCCTAGGCCCCATAAAGTGGGGTTACGGGTATGCCTCAAACTCTCTGTGACCCCCCCCCCACACTGCACAATCGGCGCAATGAAAGGGGGGCTGCTCTGCCCCTCCTCTAACCCCCTGGTTAACTACGTGGGCTAGTCGTGGAAAGAATATAACACAACCAAACATTCTCCCACTTCTTGTTTTCTTTCCACAGGGGGCCACAAGAGAGCTTAGTCATTTTTCCAACCCTAAAATACCCATTGTCTCTCTACGCCAATAGAACTTCTCATAGCTCATAGATTTTGTCAATGCATCTGCAGTATTCTTCAAGGTGTCCACCTTTACCAGCAACACCTTTTTGTCTTCTATCATATCCCTCACAAATTGATACTGAACATCAATGTGCTTTGTCTTTGAATGATATGTGGCATTCTTTTCCAAGAAAATTGCACTTTGGCTGTCACAGTCTATCCTTATAGCTCCCTGTACTAACCCCATACTTGAACACAATCTCTGTAACCAAACTGCTTCCTTGCTTGCATGAGTGGCTGCCATGTATTATGCCTCTGTAGTTGATAGTGC
>APFE031274878.1:3891-101243 GCA_000404065.3 Pinus taeda | reverse complement strand
CCTATATATGATGGAGAGCTAAATGCTGAAAAGTTGGAAAATTGGATTAGACAAATTGATGTGTATTGCAGAGTACAAAACATAGACACAGACAAGAGTAAGATTCAGCTGGCAATACTACACCTAGGAGGCATTGCCTTGGTTTTCTGGGAAGGCCGAACCCAAGCTGATATGAGGAAGCATGGTAAGACCATATTTGTCTGGAGTGAATTTGATGCTACAATCAAAAAGTAGTTCTATCCTCTGGCCTACATGCAACAAGCCATGATGAGTTGGCAAACCCTTTGGCAGTTGAAAGGGAAAAGTGTGCAAGGGTATACTCAAAGTTCAGAAAGAGAGCATTGATGTTGGGCATCTCATTAGACTCGCCAAAAACTCTATTGAAGTACATTGGTGGTCTACACAACTACATGAGGGATACCATCCTCAGGTTTAGTCCCACTAGTATAGATGAGGTATCTGTACAAGCTACTCATTTAGAAGCTAGAGGAAAGAATGGAAATTTAGAAGTTGGAGGACCATCCCAATGCACTGTATGCAAGAGCAAGGAGAAAAGAAAGCAGAATTGGAAAGTAAGGAAGGCTAACACTGAACAAAAGGACAAAGCTTCATGCACTGACAGTAAAAAGGAGGGGCATGATGATGAGAACTGTTGGATTCTGCATCTAGAGCTGAGACCTAAGAAGTCCAAGGGCAAGAAGAAGAAGACTGCTGCAGCTATTCAACAAGATTTGGGGTCAGACTAGGGAGATGAAACAATCATTGCAGCCACAGGTATAAAATGTAAGAATTATGAAGCATCTACTAGTAATTCTGCTCAATCTGTTATTGATGAAGAACATGAGAGAAAAATTCATGAGCTTTTCCATATTCGAGTTATTTCCAAAAATCAAAAGATTGATAGTTTGTTTGATAGTGGCTCACAAGTAAATGTAATTTCTGAAGCAATTGTAAAGAAATTTGGATTAACAACTACGCCTCATAAGAAACCATACCCATTAAGATGGTTGAATGATAAAACACAACTACAAGTCACTAGACAGTGCAAACTCAAGTTTTCTTTTGGGTCAGCATTGGTAGATGAGGTTGAGCTAGATGTAATTCCTTTGGATATGTGTGGAATTGTTTTAGCAAGTCCTTACTTGTATGATAGAAAGGCTATTTTCTATAGAGCTGAGAACGATTATCTACTTGTCAAATATTGAATCGAATAATTTATAAGAGCTCACAAGCTCAAGAATAATTATACTCTCATAAACTCAGGACAGATGAAAAGAATGATAAATTCATGCAAACAGTTCTTAGTGATGGTTGTAAAGGAAAAGGCACCTGGTAAAACCAAAATATTTGAGGGCTGTAATGCTGATCAGCAAACTGATATAGAAAAGATTGTTTGAGAGTATGATGTCTTATTTCAAGAACCTAAAGGTCTACCACCCAAAAAGGGAATAGTACATGATATTATTTTGCAGCAAGATGTTCCTTTGCCTAACATTGGGATGTACAGGTTCTCTACTTTAGAGAATGCTTAAATCAACAAGTAGGTGCAGGAGTTGCTCAAGAAAGGGCTCATCATGCCTAGCACATCACCATGTGGGTCACCAATCGTCTTGGTGAGAAAGAAAGATGGATCGTGGAGAATTTTCATTGATTACCAAGCACTGAATAAGATAACAATCAAAAATCATTATCCCCTTCCTCGCATACATGATCTTTTAGATCAATTGAAGGAAGTTGTTTATTTCACCAAGCTAGATTTGCATAGTGGATAGCATCAGGCTAGAGTTGCAGAGCAATATGCATGGAAGACTACTTTCAAAAGAAAGCAGGGATTGTATGAATGGCTAGTTATGCCTTTTGGCTTGACCAATACCCCTGCTACTTTCATGAGATTAATGAATGATGTACTCAGACCTGTTCTTGATGATTTTGTTATTGTGTATCTGGATGACATTCTGATTTTTAGTAAAACGTGGGAATAACATTTAAAGCATGTTAAACAGACATTAGATGTTTTGAAAAGAGAAAAACTTTATGTTAAACTCTCCAAATGTGAATTTGGCAAAACCTCTCTAAATTATTTGGGTCATATAGTAGGGGGAGGTGAATTGAAAATAGATCCCTTTAAAGTGGCAGTCATCGTGAACTGGCCTAAAGCCAAGTCTGCTACAGAAGTGAGAAGCTTCTTAGGAGTAGCACAGTATTGGAGGAAGTTCATTTCAAAATTTTCCTCAATTGCAGCTCCCTTGCATGCTTTGACAGGATTGAACAAGGTCTTTCAGTGCGGAGGCAAACAACAAAAAACGTTCGACACCTTGAAAGAAAAGATCAGCACAACACTTGTACTAGCACTGCCAGATCTACAAAGACCATTTGAGATCCAAATTGATGCCAGTGACTATGCCATGGGAGCAGTGTTGACACAGCAAGGTAAGCCCATATGTTATCATTATAAGACTTTTAATCCTGCAGTAGTTAACTATCCTACCTATGAGAAATAATTGTATGCATCAGTTCAGAGTGTGAAAAAGTGGAAACATTATTTAATGGGAAAAGCAATAGTAATACATACTGATCATCAACCAGTTCAATACCTACACTCCCAAAATAAATTGCAGCAATCAAGACATTACAGATAGATGGGGTTTCTATAATAGTTTCATTTATTCATCAGATATAAAAAGGGCATACAGAACAAGGTTGCAGACATGTTATCTAGACCCATTATAAATGCATCTACCATACTTAAGCATAATTTCGTGCTGCATGAAAGCTACATAGAACAGAATGCTCGGATATGGACTTTAAATATGTATATGCAACTTTGAGTGAAGGCAAAAGAATAGAAGAATTGCACTATCGTGTGAAGGACCGACTCTTATATCATTATCGGAAACTCTACATTCCACAATCTGAGAGAGAAAAGATAATTATGGAAGCACACACTTCTCTGATATCCGGTCACTTTTGGGTAAGTAAAATAATTGCACAGCTGCAAAGGTTCTGCTATTGGCCAAAAATGAGTGAGCCAGTTTCTAGATATGTAAAGGGGTGTGCTATGTGTGCTAAAAGAAATCCTAGCAATAGAAAACTACGCTTGTACACTCCCTTGCCACCTCCTTCTCACCCTTGGGAAAGCATTTCCATGGATTTCATTGGAGGACTATCTAAATATAGGAAAGGTCATGATTATCTATATGTTGTTGTCGATAGGTTTAGAAAAATGTGTATTTTGATACCCTGTAGTAAACAGATTACAGCTGAAAAACTGCAAAATTGTTCTTTGAACATGTATGGGTTCATTTTGGATTACCCACTTCTATTGTATCTGATCGAGACACCCAGTTTGTGTGGAAGTTTTGGTCGAGTCCGTGGGAACTAATGGACACAAAGTTGAAGAAAAGCATATCTTTTCATCCACAAACAAATGGCCAGATAGAAGTAGTTAACAGGATGGTGATCCAGCTACTGAGAGGATATTGCATCAAACATCCTAAGCTTTGGGATGAGCACTTATGCTATGTGCAACATGCTTAAAATAGAGCCAAACACTTCTCTACACAGAGATCTCCTTTTGAGACCTGTTTTGGTTGCATACCAAGGTCCCCTTTGGATTTTATCTTTGGTAAAGATGCCATGGTTGATAGACAATGATGTTGACAAGGCAGCTAGGTTCATTGAATAGATCTAGGAGATCCACCAGGCAGTACAGGAACAGCTGGAAAAGGGCGAGGCTAAGTAGAAGGCTAGGCATGATAAGTGGCGGATGGAGCATAGTTTTAAGTTGGATACCAAGTCTGGTTGTATATCAGCAAGGACAGAATACAAGGTAAAGGTAAAAAGCTAAAACCTATCAAGTATGGACCCTTCAAGGTACTTGAGAAGATTGGTGAGAATGCTTTTCACCTTGACCTGCCAACTTACATGCACATCTACTCAGTCATTAACGTTGATTGCTTGAGGTTGTTTTAACCTTCAATAATTGAGGACTTTAAAGAGCAGATTCAATTACCTTCTCTTGACGACCTGCTACCTCAATATCTTGATGAGTGATAGGAAGATACAGCGCTAGACATGAAGGTAAGGATGACACGCAGCAGACAACTGGAATACCTCAGAATTGGGTTTAAAGGTTCAAAGCTGAGTAGTGTGAAGTGGATTGAGATTTGACAAGTGAGACAACAGTTTCCTCACTTAGTCGATGCTTGAAGAAAACCAACTTTTGGTGGTCCAAAAGAGTTTTTAGTAGGGACACCGTGATCTAAATCGGATCCACAAAAGACTATCAAGAACCTTGACTGTATCGAGTTAAACAAATCCTTGAAAATTCCAAAACAGTGATCAAAAGACACCTTGAACTAGTGCCCATGGCAGCTGGCATGGAATGATGAGGACCTCGATCAAAGTGCGTTGATCGAAGCCCATGGAGACTGCGCAGGCGGCCAAAACAGCCCGTAGGAGCCCCGAATGGGGAAAAGGAGGCGATTTTGATGCACAATTAGCTAGGTAAACAGGGCTAAAATGGAAGAGCCTCAAGCACTCGGTCAAATTGGGAGCCGGAGAACTGCGGGAAGAAAAGAAAAAGCGCTAAAGAACAAAGGTGGGACTCGTGCTCTGGAAAACTGGCAGTATTGATCGGGGTGCCCTTGAACGGTAAGAGGTTTTGGAGGAGAGTGGAGCAATCCCACTCAACGATTAATTCATGGCAGAGGAGGTGAGAGAAAAACTACCGTGATCATGCACTAACAGTCAAGCAAGTCAACCACGCTTGATGTGCGTATGACGTTGGATCTGGAGGAGCCCTGGTCAGACGACTGAGATTGTGCCTGATAGAAAGAAGTGGAATCGATAGGGAAATAAGTTGCGATTTAAAAGGATTTGGAATCCATTTGATCACCTTGGTGGAGAAAGAACGTATCCATGACATAATCAAAGAAACGAGCCGACGAAGCATGCTGACACTAGTTAGATGGGGACACGTGGGACTCCCTGAGTGTTCATACTGACGCCAAACAGGGAACTCCAATTACAGCTACAGAAGGTGAATCGACGTAGGTAGGAGAGGAACCGAACAGGCATAGGGATCGAATGGTCAAAGCCATGAATGGAGATAGTCGAATTCGTAGGAGGATTTGGAGAAGAATCCAAGTGACCAGAGAGACAATGAACAGTAAAGCCTGAGAGGAGGATTGAACATAGAGAACAATAAAGCCAAGTAGAGGAGACGGAGGGCCGAGCTGACCATAAGCAGCATCAAGAACCAGAGAACTTGAAGATTCAATCCTTCCCATAGAGGAATCGGTCTGAATTGAGCAGCACAGTTAGCTCTTTCCACTGTAGACCAAAGGTCACAGAGCTGGTAGGAAGAACAAGAGTATGTGTACTCCGAGTGGCCTGGGGCATCCAAGAACCACCCTGCCAAGCAAAATCTGCTTTAGGAGAACTCATATTGAGTCCCTATATTTTAATTTCTCTATTGTAAGACACAATAAAACAAGGCCACCAATTAAGCTGGACTAGAGACGTAGCCCTCGGGAATAGGGTGAACTCCTTATTAAAAAATTGTTTGTGCCTTGTGTTGATTACTGTATTTCTATACTGTCTTTCCATTTAAATGCCTATGTATTGGCAATCTAATCAATCCGTTGATTAAATAGCATAGAACACACACTAGCACATGACTCTTTAATACCTTTTGATTAAAAAATCTTCAACTGATGGCACTCATAGGGTGATTATTAGATCAAAAAGAGAACTCTATAAAAAGAGAAATTGGGACAAAATACTAGATAAACAAAGGAGAAATAAACTACTCGATGAATGCAAAAATAAGGCACTAAGGCCGGCGAAATAAAACCAAGAAATTTGGAGCAAGTTTCCTAAGAATCCCATAACAAAAATTCTTGAACAAATACGCAATAAATACAAAGAAAACAGGGCAAGCATTTGAGGAAAATTACCACAACAACTTCCCTATGAGGAGACACTGGTATCAAATGTAGAGGGCTCTTGCAGTTGTTGCATTAATTAGATGGAGACACATCTAAGAAAGATCCCATGAAACATTAAGTCCATAACTAAAACTACGTCAGAAGAAAAGAAGACCCCCACGAAAATGGCCACAACAAAACTTGAGCAGGCATAATAGGCCACAATGAGGAATGCACGCCACACAAAAACAACCTTGGTCTCTTAGCATAAGAATAAAATTCCAGCCACTTGGAAGGCTAGAAGCATGAAATAGAGGCTCAAACCATCTATTGTTCCAATCCCCCCCTCCCCCCACTCTCTGCTCTAGCTCCAACCTTGATATTTGTGAATCCATTATTTTTGTTATGTCATATATAATTTAATTTACATGTCAAATTCATTATTCATATTATGATGATACATAAATTTTATAATTTCATTTATGGGACAAAATTAAATCAAAATATTTATGAAAAATAATTACTGTATAATTTGATGTTATTTTTTTATTTTTTATTTTATAATTTATAATTTTATTTTATTTTAATTTAAATTACATCAATTATGTTAATTGGATTTATTTTGAGTGGTTTGGAGGAATGAGGTTTATCATGTCATCAGTGACTCACAAAAAAGTCATTGATTTATAATCAATATATTATTGTAGTGATTTCAAGTTTTTTTGTCAACTAACTTTTTGTATTAAACGTTAGAAAATAGAGAGAATACATAGAGATATTAAACACACAACACCAAACACAATATATTTTATTGATCTCACAAACATTACATATATAGGAGTACATGATACTTCTACATCCGAGAATGATGGATCTATATTACGAAGAATAGCTAGTACAACCATTCACCTAGGAATTCACATAATTACAACTCACGACAACTTGGAAGTCATGGAAGCATTACTTCCAATACCCTCCCTTAATTCTTACATGAAAAAATTTATAGAAACAAACATTACAACAATAAATGTATCTTTGTCAGATTTTTTTGATATGATCATCACTAGCACTCATATCCACTGTGAAATCCCATGGTTTCCGCTATTTTCATCACCACACTTTCAAGGTTCCAACTTGATCCATTTAACACATAACCACCTGATACCATCATTGACGTGGTTTGTATAATTGGCGCTTCTCAACCGCTTGGAGCGCAAGAGGTCAGTCTGGACACTCAACCATTCTATGGAACTGCTACCATCTATTGAATCCACTACCCTCCGTAGCCTTCATCAGTTTTCTAGGATAGTATTCTCTGTACAAAATTTCTTCAGCAGATAATTTTACAACTTGACCTCGCATAAAATAACCCGTACTAACACTCCCAGATCATGGTGGGTCACACCAGCTTGACCTTACTAAGAACCACCTATGACTAATTCTCTCATAGCACAACAGGTAACATTAGTCTATTGAACAGTTGTCATGCTCTTTGTGGTTTTTCATTTCCTCTTCTTTTACTTTTTTCTTTTAACATATGAAAATAATATTATAAATAACCAAAATCACTTTTACATCACTCATTAAATATAACAACTACTCAAACATACAACAGTGTATTTTTCCTGCCAAACCAAAATTCTTCTTCAAAGAACCTGATTTACCTCTTTCTTTGACCCTTAGCCTTCTAATGCTTTCAACCAATACACCATTAAAAATTTCCATTGTCTCTTCTTTATGTCAAAAATAAATAACACAGCTGAAAAGAATTACACTCACTTTTAATTTATTTCATTCCTTTCATTAAGAAAACATTTCCTATAAAACCTTGTATGGAGAGTCGTTCCTCTTTATCGCTCCTCCTTGTTGTTCCTCCTTTTTAATTTTTTTTTGCACATAGTCTGGATATGAGGTAATTGGATGGGGGGACATGACAGCCAAATAAGGCCAACACTTCAAGTAGATTTTCGTTAACTAGAACTCGTCGGTCTCTAGATTCTTCAGGCTTTTGGAGCAAAATCTCTTGACTAAAAAAGCATTTTGACTGTGGAGAAATATAGTAGGATTCCTAGATGGATCATACAATCATGCATTCATCCATGCTAGAATGCACATGACCTAAATCCTAACCCATATGATAATTATTAAAACTTCCATGGTGTAAAGTACCTCTTGAGCCTACCTCAGAAATTAGCTACTAGGCTCCCTTTCATGTAATTTTTGTTGTTTGTTACCAGTAAGATTCAACCATTGTCTATAGTATATTTAGTTCGTCATTATATAAACACTATCATTCATACAACAATATTCATATTCTTATTAATTGAATGACAAAAAAAGCAAAATGTAGATTTTTAGGTTCAACGATTAAACTTGTATGTCAGGTTAGTATTTTGTCATACTTCACAATTGGGAGAGAGGAATCGTAGTATGCAGTCAACCAAACTCTTTGACAACCCTCGCCCCCCCCACCACAATCATTTGAAAACCCCACACCAGCATTGATGAGACATTTATTTAAGCTTATTGTAACTAGCATGGCTAGGTATCATGATTATAATACTATAGGCATAGTCAAAAGATGTTATTTTTTTATCAACATGCAAAAATAGTTAACCGAGCCTCACGATACGACATTCTTATGACATTCATAACTAACTAGGTTAGCCTAAGTAGATGCAAGTCTTAAGGCATGCATGGTAATATAACTTGATCCATTGACCATACACTTACAAATATTTTCCACAAGCATAAACATTTAGTGAGTTATGACACAATACTAGAGATATCCTATCATTATAGGCATACTAGGTAACTTCGTCAACTTGATGATATTCAAGTTATATTTGCTAGATATCTTACATACTGAGATAATTTTCTTTCATAAGAAAAGTTAGTATAATTAGTTCCGTTTATACTCACATACAACATCTAACATGAGTAGGAGGCTCATTGGTCCAAGTATTAATAATTATATATTATGCTTCCACTATTAACTCTGCACTTGAATTCAAAAGGAATCACAACCATAAACTACAAGAATTTTCAACCATAAACTACAAGAATTTTCCTAAACATCATTATCCCAGATAAATATACTCATGTATAATTAGTACATGTAAGTCATTCCCATGCTTATAGATAACACCACATTTACACATATGAGCTAAACAATTTAACAACTTAAAAGTGTAAAAAGTAACCATACAAAAATTGTCATGCAAGTAGTAACTCACTGCAATCGTGAAGAACATTAGTAAATCTACTAATACATAAGCATCTCATGTAATTTCTTCAAGCATTCTCATGGTGAAGAAACTTAAGAAATATTCTGATAGAAAAATTGGAACTATAATAGAGAGTAAGAATCAACAGACAAAACATCCATGCAAAAGTCTTAAACCAGGAAAGAAGAAGAACATCACTTGGAGAGCAGACCACCACCACCCAACTATGAATCACTTATGATTCCCCACGAGCTGAGGTTATTTCCATGGATCAACTGCCTCCAATTGATCAATGCAATGGGTATTTAATGCCCTCTTTCATGATTTACTTTCCATTAGTGGCGTCCCACTTTTATCACTTTTTCCATTTCCCTAGGTTTTTTTCTGGAAAATCTTGTCTTTATCTCCAGTGAGGATTTTCCTCATAAAATATTTAATTTATCTCCAACAAAGTTTTTATGTTTTTTCCTTGATATATATCTATCTCCAATCCATCCGATGTATATTTATTTCCAATCCATCCAAGATTATTTAGAATCACATCTAGAAGTTTTCTCATGAAATATTTATCTCTATCATGTTGCTCATTGGGATTTGGCGAGAATCTCATCTCTTGGTCTCTCATTTTTCCTAGTGGTTCATTTATTAATTTATTTAATAACATGTTTGTTTTTCCAATATTACATATCACACCTATCTTTTCTCATCTTAGGATTACATAGTCTAACGCACAAGAGAAGGGTGTTACATACTCTCCTCTTAAACTTTACACCATCCTTGGTGTATCACTACATCATGTCCTCGTTCACAAGTAGCTGGTTTCTGAATCTACAACATTCATGTCGTTTCCCTCTAATGCAAGTCTTCAGATGTATATTAGTTACAAGGAGTGCTCCCAACATATCTCCAGCCATGGCTACCTCTAACATTGTCTTACAATTTGAGAGAAATTATAGATGCAAAATTTTAACTATGATCAATATCATAATTTTTTACTCAATAGTACTAAATAAGTAATTTCTCATTATTCATTTTATCTGAAGAATGCATGTTATCTCCCTGCATTCCTCCAAGCCTTTGTGCTCCTGTCGAACACTTCCTTTCTTCATCTCCTCTGCATACAATGAATCAACTAGCATATCTTGATAACATATCATAATTAGGTTAGTTTATATATAGTCATAGCCACATATACTCATCATAATCATAAGTATTCCATACTGCAATTAACCATGGTTACTTATCCTTGAACCACTTCTTAATTGTCCTTCTTCTATGCTACCTCCAAGTTGATTGACCTCTCGGACATCTACCCAATGTCTTCATACATATCTGCACAAAAGGTGTATTATACACATAGATATACATATCATGTTTCAATCATGTAACACATGTATTCATACGGGTACCGTATGTACTTCTTATACATAGTACCATTTGTGCTACAACCCATCATACCTTCCTCATGGAATCACCTACATGACATAAGCTTTATCCACATGTTTTCCACTATCTTAGTATCATGCCAAACATTCCTTAATCTATTTCTAGTAAATATAACAACTGTGCTTAGTTTATAAGGATTTTTCATGATCATGATTCATTTCTGTAACCAATGAAATTTTTATGTCAACTGAAAATTATTTTCAGATTTCAAGTGGTTGTAGCACAATATCATTAGTATAGTATTGTATTCATGCATATTTTCATCTTAGTCATATCTTTTGCCCAATGTTCTAAAATATACTATTAATTGATAAAAAAAAATTAGTTCATCTCGTGTGATTTAGTATTGCCATTTTCATGCCTCAATAACTTGTTGGCCATGCATAATTTACTGTAGATACAATATCATTTCCCCTTCATGTGTTATACATGAAAGTTTTACACCTTTCAATCCTACACCCTTTTATTTGTAGGTACTTATGATCTCAAGGTACTGACATGTTAACACCTCCTCTTTAACATTAAATCATTCCTACCAATTTTAAGAATTCCTACATGGTTTATGTAACATTTCTTATGTTCTATTATTTAACCTATATATATTATCAATCTAGTCTAACAAGAGCGCCTCCCAAAATTGCTTGGTACAAAATATACATTTCATTTGGTATTATATCAGTCTGTACCACTTAATTGACCCATTGGTTCATAACATACAATTTGTGCTTATTATTAATTAGCATGGCTTTTATATTGTTGTACTCAAGGATACGTATAGGTCCCACTATGCGCATCCAATGAAATATGCATATGTCATGGTATACAACAACCTGTTAAAGTTACGTTCCCCTTAATCACACTTTCTTCCAACCGAAGAATGAATCACATCCCAAATGCATGGTATATGGATGCATTAATCAAAGGATTAAATTGAAAGACAATTTGTACAATTACATAGTCTTATACTATAGCATGTTATCATAATATTAACACTATTTCATGGAACCCTTTACCATGGTATAATACTTAGGGTGGAACCCACTTATCTAACCCCCAAACTCTTAGGAGGCATATAATTTCCCTTTGGATTTTTACTTATGAACCAGTTACCTTACTAACATTTAACATTGGCTTCTTTATATAATAATCTCGTCAAGAATTAGGTGGGTTTTTTATTTAGCCATGTCCTTTCATAGAAATTATACCATTTATAAGCTAGCCATAGTTTAATCTTTGCCCGGAATTAATTACCACATATTCTCTAATGAGCATGGCGGATTTCATTTCTGGTTTTATCATAGTCTAGTTTTATGAGAATTGTGATTGTTTCATTCATGAAGGAAACATATGTAAGTGTGCCACTCAAGTAATCATATCTTCCACCTATATGCATTACTTTTTATTGATCTTAAACATTGTGTTAATCTGGTGACCATGCTTTCCCATGGCTATCTATTATTTATATACCCTGCTCTACATATTTGCAAGCATCAGTTTTTTTCAAGGCTTAATTTTTGACAACTTATAACGATTTATGTTCTTCATCTAGGAGGAAACACAATAAGGCACTTCATTGTAACCCTCAACTTTGAATTGTTTTCTGCAACATAGCATATCATTAATCCTTCATGCAATATTTATATACCATAACCATGCTTATTTAAACAAAATCTATCATCGTCATTTTTTAATTACTTTCTCATTATGGCGTATAGCTTAAGAATTTAATAATGACTTAGCTGTAAGATTTTCCACATGACAGTAAGGACTAATATAAACATAACCATAATTTGTTCATGCATACTTTCCCTACTTATTTTTGGCACCTACATCCCATGCACATATATGTTAAAATATAACCTCAAATATAGTTCAAGCAACTCAAATCCCATACATGGAGGAAAAGGTCAAATTTCCACATTTTATACATATTTGTAAGCATCATTATTCAAACTTAAATTTTTTTCATGATGACCTATAACCATAATAGATAAAAAAAATAAATAAAAATTCCTCATTTATGAGAATCCTCCATAAAAATACTTATTTTCATGTTAAATCGCATATTACAAAGCCAATACAGGGCTTATGGTGAGGACATAATGGTGATAAGCCCTCACTCCATAACAATTTCTACAATAAAATGCTATTACATAATGAATAACCATATTAAAGGAGTCTTGTGTCAATTCACAACTACCATTTGTGCACAACCTTTGGCATGATGAGAATTATCAACCATTATATCTTATGATCTACACTGCATCTACAAATTATTATGCTATGAAAGTGGATGATGATCGTAGCATCATCATGCATACCACAATATCACACACCTACATGCTATGCCATTTATCTACACAATACTTATTTTTATAATAGTTCTCCAAACTTTGATTGATTAACAACACATTCATTTTGAACCAGAACATACCACTAATTAACTCGATCCCTTTGCTCATTCTTTTTGTGCACACACAAAAATTTCAAAATCTATTATTGAACTAACTAACTTTGTCAGTCAAGCATACTTTTGTTACCGAACCTTCGCATAGCTCACATATTTTCAAACTTAAACAATCATTTCTTGTTTGTTGGAGTTGTATATCCTTATTGAAATAATATCTCAATCTGTGTAGAAAATTTCGAAACTTCGATCAACAATGTTGGCACACTTTATAATTGAATTAATTTTAGTTAACCCCCAAATAAGCTTACATGTGGTTCGTCCCACCTTCTGTTTCCTTACAATAGTTTTATTCAAAACATTCTCGCAACATTTGATACAACAAATTTAGATCATTTTAAGTTTTGTACCACAATATTACCACAATAACTCTTACATCAAGCATCAAGGCCACAAAGGCTGACAACTCCATTGGCCCATATGGAAAAATAGTTATGTCATCCTTTGATGTACAAGGTAAAATAAGGGAGATGATTCAAGGGAATGAATTTTCCTGTACTTGGCTGCGAGAAAATTTATGAGGACACTGATTTTGTAATATTCTCCTACAAAGTTGGAACTTTGGGCATGCGCGGCCTCATTCATACTACTGAAAAGTCAAGACAAATATATGTTGAGTGTAACCATTGAACCTGATGCTGAGAGTGTTAACGAACGCTGGAATCCTCAAGGCCAAAGTAATGAATTGACTTCAGAGAATGAATGGAAGTAAACAATTATGCTACTATTAATCTAATACTTGAAAATATCATCTAAAGAAAACCATCCTCCAAACATTCGAGGGCCCAGAGGAATAATTTCGTTAACTCATCATAAAAAATAAACTTTGACCCAAAAACTTTGAAAGTATTTAAAAATATGCAAATTGAAAAAGCACAGAAATATCAGAATATCCAGAGATACCGAAAATATTTTCAACAGGTGTAGGTTCCAATATGAATGAGTCCTCTGTAAGTCTTACCTCTGGTGATTAACACCTTCCTCTATTTAACACTTCTGAATAAGAAAGAAACAACATGATGCTTTCCCTAACAAATGTGGCACTGAACATGATTTTCTGGTTGACTATAGGTAATCCTACAGCCTACAACATAATATAAAAAGATACTTCCCAAATTGAGAATCTTGTGAGATCAAACATATTTTAAAATAATATTTACAAAATAGTTCATGACATGAAACCAATTTTGTAAAACTCTGTAACCTTCTTTGGGAACTAATTGATTTTCTTGATTAAGCTCACATAGGTAAAGAATGCATATGTAAAGCCACTTCGTAGTTTAATGTATATGCCTTTTAACGACGGCCAAATTCGTGGCGCAGTGTAGAAAAAGCTCCCAAGATAACGACTATATTCAAATTTACTTTTCCTCCACTTGAGATGGTAATGACACGTCATTATTTTATTATGATGTCAGAAAATATTCCATTACTATATGGAACCACTACTTAGCACGAGGAGGATCTGGGGGACCACTATCTGTCAATTTTTTGTTATGATGTCAGAAAATATTCCAACAGTCTATGGGATCACAAGTCTTTGGGACAACCGTCAGCTTCACCTATCAGTGCTTCGTTCGTTTTAAAATGACGTGGATGTGAAGAGAATTAAATCAAATTTTTCTTTAATTGCAGAAACGGTAAAGCTTTGATTATCACCGGTAATAACCATATTTTCACGTGGAGAGAGGGAATGCTGTCATTGTCAAACTTCTTTGTTATGATGTCAGAAAATATTCCAACACTCGATCTGAGATTTTGAGGGACCACTTCACCTATCAGTGCTTCATTGGTGAGTCTTTGGGACCACTGTTTATCAGTGCTTCATCGTGGATGTGAAGAGAATTAAATCATATATTTCTTTCATTGCAAAATGGTGAATGGTGAATGAGTGATTATCACCGCGAATAACCATATTTTCACGCGGAGAGAGGGAATGCTGTCATTGTCAAACTTCTTCGTGTCACATTATTAAACTTCTTTGTGTAACACTAGGTATGCGCACTTATTGAATTGCTAAAAGACGATTTCAAGGACACAAAGTTATAGATACATTGTGAGTGTTTAACATTTTAATTGAAAAATGAGATTGATAATAAAATTATATTAACGGTGATTTTTTACATAATTGAGTTATAAATTTTTAAAATAAAATATTTATATTAGGGTAAATTAAATTGTGTTTCTTTTTAAGATTTAAATTACATTAAAAATATATTGGTTAAATTAAATTATTTGTTTTCTAAAATTTAAATTGTGTTTGTCTTTTATTTATTTATTTATTTATTTTCAATATAATACATCTTAATTTATTTATTTTTATATTTATCATATTTTTAATTTTCATTTTAATAAATCTATATTTTAAAATAAAAATAATTAGATATACTTTATAATTTTTTTTTAATTTAATATAGTTTTTTATATTTTCCATGTATATTAAATAGTAATAATTCATTATATACAGGTTAGGAGGCCATTTCAATTGGTGACCTACTTGTTATGAAGTATTATATAAATCGTGACTTATCTGTTATGAAGTATTATGTAAGTCATGAGATTCAAGGTTCAAATCCCCTTGTGGGTCAAGCCAACAAAGAAACACTATTATATATCACTTTAAAAAGTGATACACTAGAGTCATGAGATTCAAAATTCAAACCCCCCTGTGGTTCAAGGCAACAAAGAAATAGTATTATATATCACTTTTAAAAAGTGATATTCTAGTATATAGTTCGAGTAGATCTAAAGGTTAAGAGCATGCCACAAGTTCAAATCCCAAGGTATAATGGGTATCAATATGTAACATAATCCAACAACACGACTAATAATGTAATCCTACAATGGTATTAAAAGGGTGAATAAAATAGTGATGCATGTGGTCTTGATAGCAAAAAGCAGACAAGAGACAAAAGACAACCGAGGAGGAAGAAGAATGACTATGCAGAAAAAAAAAACGCAACAACTATGATCTTCGACAACTGCAGCATGTCATTGAGACCACAGGTATGTATCCCGCTCACTCACTCATATGCATCATGTGATCAAAAGTTGTAAAGGTTACAAGGTAGTTGGTTTATAAGTGAAAAGGTGGCCAGTTAACTTGGCCACCTTCGACAAAGAAGACAGTCAAGTGGAAAAAAGGAAATTCTTTTTAAAATCAAAAGAGAATATAAGAGTCTGAAAACAGTGATTTACTTTTTAAAATCCAATGTATGGTGGGGCCCCGACCCATATTAAAGTTTGAGCGATAACACAAAATTTAAGTATGTGTGGGTTCAAGACGCAAAGAAAGTGCTCTGTGAGAGAGAAATGAGCACGAGTTATAACTCAAGCTCAACCCCAACAATTGACCATGACGTCAAGGTGTTTGACTGAGATCTACTGCCTGAGATTGCTTGGGGGGTTCAAGCCTAATGAACATCACATACAATTCCTACCCCCACAGCGAGCCACCCTAATCACTCCACTCCATCTCATCTCCTCGACATCATCCGCCACCCTCGTTCATTACTGTCCACCTCATTCACCGTACCCCGTCACCTCATTTTCCATTCCATATATACAATATTGTTTATGGCTACCATTTTAGGATGCTTAAATAATTAAGATTTAGGGTAGAAACACTAGTTCCCCAAAGACTCAACATACCCTCTTTCGTGATGCAATCACTCATGGACTCCAACAATAAAGTCAAGGATGGAAATTCCCAACAATTAGCTCACCATGGGCTAATCAGGATCCTCATTAAGGATGCCCTCAAAAACCTCTAGATGCCTATAACATGGTCAGTATTTAGAGACTTACCAACAGAGGATGATAGCAAAACCCTCACCTATGATGTTAGTCCTTCTGTGAGTGAGGAGGAGGAAACATAAGAAGAAGAAGATATAGACCTAGATGGGGATGAGATGGATGAAGAGGGAGCTAATACAGAGGAACATGATGAAACAAATGAGAAGGAGGATGATTCTGAAATAGAGGTGGAAACGAAGGAAGGAACTGACAGAGATGAGAAAGACCAATAAGAGGAAGAAGATAAGAAAAAAAGAGAGGAAAAAGGCATTGAAATAGAAGGGGAAGAAAATGGGGAGGAGTCACCTAGGGTGTCTCTAGAGGCCCCTAAGAGGAAGACTTCAGCTCCCTTCATTGCTCTCAGTAGCCCAGTCAAGAAAAAAGGGTTATTAAGGAGGAAAACCCTTCTATATTTTAGAACAAGGAAGGGCACAAGCATCAAACAAGGGAAGCCACAAATATCAACAAAAAGTCCCATTGACATTGAAGATTCCCCTACACCAAGGGACATAGAAGCAATAATGAGAGATCAACTTGAGAGGGAAAATGCATGGCTGAGAGGAAAGCTGCAGGAAAATGAAAACCAACAAGCATGTATGGCCAGCCTCTCCTTAGAGGCCATCTAGTGTAGGATGCCAGCTAAATCCTATGTTATTTACCTCAGAGAACAACGACTGCAATTTCAGATTAAAACATTAGCAGAAAGGGGAACCATGCCATTTCAGGACCATAGGAAGTTTATTAATATTTGTGATCAAATCACACTAGAGGATTAGACAAAAATGGAAGAGTTTTACTTGCACAAAAAGGCCTCCACAGAAAAGAATGTTTGGGATCCTAATGTTGAGCTAGGAGATCTACAATTAATGGATTTGGCATCATGGTTGAACAATGAGAAGTAAAGGGTTACAGAGATGAAAAGGATACTAGCCAGAGAGAAGAATGAAGCTCTTTTCATCAGAGCTAAACAATCAAATCCCAAGGCCCTAATCAACACCCATTATCTAATTGCAAATGATCCTCACCTGGAACCTAGATATCTTGTTGCCCAAGTGCAAGAAATTTCACATCTTGATTATATGTTTAAGCTTCTACGAGATGATAGTATACATGCCTGCCCAAGGAGATGGAACACACTGCCACACAGCTTGAAGATCAAAGAATCTCACTCCCCTCAAATGTTGAGAGAGGCAATCAATAGGACAGCTTTGTAGGACCAGCCAATGCAAATGTTGAAGGTCAATTGGATAGGCCTAAAACTCAAACCACCACTACTACTAAGAATGCTAGAAGGGAAAGAAGAAGAAGAGGAAAAGACACAATGGGAAGAAGTAGAAAGGAAAGAAGGCTTCTATGCACAAGAAGAAGATACAACAGTAGAGGAATGGGATGCCAGAAAGGCTACCACACCGATGAAGGAAATGGACATTAACAATGTTTCTTAGAGGATGAGAAACACTTTCAGTAGGGGGTGATGACGAGCCTCATCATTGGGTAATTAGACGGGCCTTAATTCACCTCATAGCTTAGTCAAGCCAACTACTCTCACAACTTATTCAATACTTTTGATTATATTTTGTTTATGAGATGAGTTAGAGTTCGATATTTTTGCTTTTGGTCTAATGTGCATGTAATTGAGGATTAAAGGATAAAAACAAGGAATTTTATCAAAGACCTTGGTAAAAACTCTATTGGGACAAAGGACAGGAATTATAGGAGGGAAATCCTCCTCATTTATTACCCCTCCATTCGAATATTCCTCCATGAGCTCGTAGTGCAACTAGGAAAATCATGAGGACTAGAAGGCAGTCGAGCAAGTGGAAGTCAAAGCACTAGTTTATCTTTACACTGGGAGTTGAGCCTCCCTAATTTTAAGAAATTCGTTGGAGACTTCAGTTGTATAGGTAGAGAGGCCTAGGACCTTAGTAGGATTAAGACTTTTGATTGTAAAACTTTACTTTATTTTTGAGTTTCAAGACTTGTGACATTTGTTGATGTAATCCATTATTTTGATAATAAGAATGAGTTTTGTTTTGAGCCAGCACTGAGTTAACTTAGAGGGCTGAAGCTCTTAGGTTAGCATCCAACATTAGTAACTAAGGTTCCTCTTTAATGTACATGTATGTTAGGATATATTCATGGTTTAATCGTTCATTTGATTAACTAGTTGCATTTCCATTACAGGAGGGTAGCATAGATTCATGGTTTAATAAATCATTTGCTTAAGTAGTTGCATTTCCATTCTAGTAGGGTATCATAGGTTTGTGGTTTAATTGTTCATTTTCCTAAGTAGCTTCATTTCCATGACAACAGTGTAGAGTATATTGGTTATGTTTTATTTTGCTTCTGTTTGCACCTTTTTCTTTGGTTAGCAGGTTAGCAAGGATTATACACATAGATTTCCTTTCACAATAACCCTGAACAACCACTGTAAACCACATGCTACATAGCTTCTTTGTATTCATTTCAATGTTTGACTTTATGTGCTCCATATCTCCATTGTTGATCTATCTATCTTTATCTGACGACTATCACATTGCCTCAATACTTTATGCATTCCTAAACGTCCATCGTCGATCTGTCTAGCTTGATCTGATGGTTATCACATCGTATCAATACTTTATGCGCTCCAAATGTCCACTATCAATTTGTCTAGCTTGGTCCAACTGTTTTCGAGCAATCTCGTGTGGATTCTTGCACGACCGATATCTACTTGAGAGCACATGAGAAAAGTAGTTTTCTTGTGCTACGCGTCACACAATTAGGCTAATTGTGTAAAATTTTGGAATTCCGCATATAGCCTTGAGGGCGTACAAGCGACTCTTACTGCCTACGAAAACCCACTCCATCATTCCACACATTTTTAACCCTTTTTTTGCCGCGTGACTTGATGTCATCCATCCATCTATTCACTTCATTGCTATGATATGATCTCTGCCATTCATCTCCTATTTAACCTTGTTCGTCCATATATTCACTTAACCTACGTGATAAGATATTCATTGCTCATCTTTTGCTAGTCCAATTCATTAACCTATTCAGTAAATCACCCATAATAAGATCTTCGTCACTCATCTTTCATTAACCCTATTCATTCATCTATTCACTAAATCACCCATAATAATATCTCTTCCATTCACCATTCGATTAGTAATGTTCATCCATCTCTTGACTTCACCTCTCGTGATAAGATCTCCTCCATTCATCTTCCAATTAGTCATATTCGTCGATCTCTTAACTTAACCTCACAAAAAAAGATCTTTGCCATTCATCTTACATTAGTCCTATTAGTCCATCTATTCACTTAACCTCCAAAGCTAAGATCTCCGCCATTCATCTTTCGTCAGTCTTATTCATCCATCTATTCACGTAATCTTCTGTGATAATATCTCCGCCACTCATCCCCCATTAATATTGTTCCCGATCAATCCAATGGTTCTTATGCACTTTTGCTTCGTTACGTCCTTTCACTGATTTTGATCTTCACTTGCTATTCCCCTTGACTACTTGCATGCTTGATTTTACGAAAACACCAAAAATGTGAAAACAGACTTAGTCTAGTTTCCTTTCTTACAGATTAATTTAGTTTGATTCTCTTTACTTCTATAACTTAGATAGTAGCATTAGATTGATGTTTATTTAGTGATTCTGCTTAGTTTAGTTTTTTAAATAATTAATTAGGATATGGTGTGATTTAGCATTACATGTTGTTTACCTCATTACTATAGTAGAATAGTTCTCTTAGAATAGATTTTCTCTTCTTCCATCAAACAATCAGGGTTGTTCTGACTCTATAAAAGTCTAGCTTGGAACCCCTGAGGTCTCTTGCCAAATGAACAAGTGATAATAGCCAGGACCTTCACTTCTACTTGTGCATATAGCATTGTCACCTCCAAGTTTGTACGAACCCTGGGTTTATAAGTAAAACTGGTAGCCCAGGAGTTATAGCATCCTTGCTGCAATATTGGCGCTCATCAACCTCCCTTTCAAACTTATCTATGAAAGTATCTACCTCACTTAACCCATCATAATTAGGCAGATCCCTCACTTTTGTCAATCGACATCACAACGATCTTTTCATTAGATACAGTTCAACATGGTTACCTCATGTAACTGATTCTAACATTGTTCTATCTCTTTATCATAATCTGACGTACATAAGCCTTTACGCTCCCATGAGATCCATCTGTTCATGGTGGGATTTACCCAATATTCCTTTCGCATGGTTATTTTATAGATGCAATCCAAATCATCATCACTTTCATAGTCGTGCATCGGCTCTGTATAACGTGGTCGCTCAGGAGGGTCCAATGGTATAACTACGCGCAAAGACTTCTTCTCAAAAATCATCTTGTGCTTCTTCATATTAATCACCCCATTAATGTTAGTGGCCTAATCAATTCCTAGGAGCATGGCATACGGATTGTTGTCATCAAGAGTCTCTATCACTACAAATTATGCTAGCATGCTCTCTCCCTCAATATCCATAATTATTCCCTGAAATATTCCCATAGGTATTATCTTCTGTTGGTTCGCCATTCACACTTGAATAGTATAGCACTGCAGCATAGGCCTTCCCATAAACTCCTTTGTATGCTTTGGTAGAACCTTCACATCCGATCCTAAATCCAAAATTACGTGGTCCATCTCATATCCTCCAATCTGCATATTTAACCTCATTTCTCTTCCCGTCCTCATCATATGCTTTCCAATCTTCTAGACTACACGCGGTTCTGTTGGTGCAGTCCCAACGCATCTATTAATGAGCTCCTATAGTCCCTTTATAGCCTTACTATCACGCAGTAATTTCATGCATTTTTCTAGGAATGTCGTAAGCATAGATGGGTCCATTTTCGACTCCAGTCTATCTTTGCTTCCTGAAGTGGAGACATCAGTGAAGCTCTGCTTAGCTTACATCAAGGTTTCCTTAGTGTGCTCCAAATCAAACTCTACTTCTGTCGTCAGAGCCTTGCGAATCCAAGTACTATCTTTGAGTTGTTTGCCTTTATCATCTGCTGTAATGATTCCACTTTGGAGCATAATGCTGACATTTGGATCTTCCTCGCATGGCTCAAACCTCATCATCTGCAAGTTCTGAGTCAGGGGAGGTGATAGCGCTTCCTTGTCACGTATCCTAGCTATCAACGTAGGACAATCTTCTTTTCATGATCAAACAAGGTACAATACAGACATGATGGACGACTAGGTTCATACACTCACAGGCATGACGTCCTAGCCCTTTGTAATTGTAGCATATTAGTTTTCCGCAACCTCTTCTAGGTCCTCCTCCACCTTAGCCTCATTTTCACCCCTGAAATCCTATTTCTGGCACTCCTTTGTTTTGGTCTAGGGGCTGCGTTTCAGCCTAAACTTTAAAGGTGGGATTTCTATCCATCATCAGCTCATAGCTTCTACAACTGCACTCATCATGTCCAACCGATCTATAAAAAATATGGAAAAATGGTTTCGAATTATGCGTGTACTTCTGTAACAAATGGTAGTTGTCCATAGCATGCTTTCCTCCTATTTAATAAATCTTGCACCACAAAGCAAGTGTCGCGGTAGGTCTTGCTTGTGCCTCCGTTACTAACAAAATTTGTCCTCCTCCCACAAGGTAATTTTGAAAACACCAGGAAGTGGTATTTATCATGACCCTTACCCTTGAATTTTACGCACCATAAATCTTCACGCACTTTTGGTCAGGCTGTCCTATCTTATTTTAGACTCTGCATCTCAAGGAATAAGTTTTTCAGCTGCGTGTGGATCTGCTGAACTGCCAAGTTAGGATCTACATCAAGGTTTCATGAAGTCTCATCACAATCTCTAAAGCCTTTTCCTTAGTCATTAACTTCTGCTTTGGTAGCGCACTCCTCAAATGTGGCATTAGTGATGCTACGAACCATTTGTAGTGTTGTCCATCCATCAGATTCATATTAGCTTCGTGAGTCCTGCAGTTTAGCCTCTGATCTAGCTCCCAAGGAGTCTCACCTGGTAGCATTGTGATCTCTTTGAATCTAATGATCGACTATGCTCCTAACTTCGACCTGCTAAATTCTTTGTTTAGCGCAATTTGGATATCTGCAATTCCCACATTCGGATTATCATTCGAGTGCTTAGCATACCAGGTCAGTGCGTGATGCTGCAAGATGCTGACTAGCATCACTTTCTTTATATTATTATCTGTAACTTCCTGTGCTTCCCTTATGGCCATTATCATGAACCAGAACTAGTCCAGATCTTCATTTCCTACTCCCTTGAACACAATAAACTTTATCTTGCTTGCCATATTGACTTGTGGTGGTAGCGGAGGTGGTATAGGTGAAGATGGAGGTGATGGCAGTGAAACTCGTGGTGGTAGGGGTGGGGGTGGTATGTCTAGAGTCCTTTACCTTATCAAACTAATCACACTTCGTGCAGAGACCTTCCTAAGCTCTTCATTGTCCCCTCATGTAGGTGAAATCAAAGGGATATTCTCTAATTTCTTACTTCCTTCGTTTCTATAGGTTTTTCCACTTCGCGTAGCTCCGGACATCAAGGTAACTATATAACCCTCTTTTCACACATTAAAATTTTAATACAAGTATTCAGAGACTTTACATACTTACCTCACAGTCCTTTGAGAAATCATTGCTCTGCCTCAGTGTAGCTAACCAAATTATTTACCACGAAATCAGTAATGAATCCTCATATAATTCGATCAAGCTAGTGATCAACAACATGCATGATCTTATCCTCCAATGTTTCCAATCTGCGCACCAAATCTGAGGTCAAGACAATAGATTTGTCAAGGTTCCACCTTCCTTGGCTATCTGTTAGCTTCGTGATCCACTCATACAACTCAGTAGGGAAAGATGTGAAGAATATTTTATGGATCTCTGTGTACAGGTAGCACTTTAACCACTCTTCCTTTTTTAGTTATGGATTCTTGTTCTCCTGCTTCGCAAACTTCTGAATCCTCATGTTCAACCAACCTTCAATTTCCTTCTTACTTGGATACCAATGATACAACATCAAATATCTCTATGCCATCTAGTCAAAAAAATCCCTACATTATTGGCACTTTGGACAACAGCCCGCAGAGCGTGGACTAAGGTCTCACCTAAAGCAGTATGGGGGGATGCTGGAACCAAGTTTCTGTACCATTAAGATGTAAGAGGGGTCAGTTTATTCCAACTGTGAGTACCTTCGTGTGCTGTCATGACCTTCAAGACCTTCGCGATCTATTATAATAGCCTTCGCGGAACCCTAACTAGTGTATGAGGTGCTTTCTCACTGCTAAGGTAGTGATCTGCTCTATTTCCAAAGTTACACCATGCATCTTACTTCTCTTCTTATAATTGTTAGTTAACTTTATGTAAAAAGATACCTTATCTTATATTCCCTTAATAAACGCACTCATATATGTTTTCACATCATATAAACAATAGAAATGGAATTTATACCCAATACATTCAATGCAGAAAACAGTAAATAAATACACAATAATGGTATAAAACTTCTGTTTATTAATGCTTGAATCGATTATATACTCAACCTGCCTTGCGCACTCAGCTGCAAGGGTCCATGTACTCAGCTGCGGACTACTAGGCCTCTGTGCACTCAGTTACAAATCCTTCTCCTTCTCTACAACCAAAAGACTCGACTCTACGCTTCAGACAAGACTCCATTGTTCATCATCCCTCCATTCCTTCTCTAACATCACTTATTTACAACTTAGAGACTCGCTCTATTTATACAATCCCATGGTTCGTGGACGATGGGTAGATCTCTAAAGTTGGCATTTCATTACAAAAATGAAGATGGAAAACCCTATGACTCATTTCAAGGTTGCGCTCCGTGCCCACAAAATGCGGCGTCTTTACATCAAATTTAGTCAAAACCTAGCCTTTAAGCTCCAAAACATCCCTTAGTGGATCCCACACCCAATAACTGGCATTCGAATGGAGTCATTTATGAAGAAGGTGTGTGTGATCTCATAATTTTGTTTGAGAGTTATATTAGAAGCTAATGCTCAATGAAATGTGTAGGTATGGATAAATAAATTTTGCTTTATGATTTTATTAATTTCAACCAGATAAAATCTAAGCAATCATGAGAATCCTTCACCAATCAAGCCATAAATATTAGTTATAGGTGTCACTGGTCTGATTTGTCAGAGCTGGCCTTCCAATGGAGTCATTTATCAAGTAGGTGTGGGTGATCTTTGAATTTTGTTTGAGAGTTATATTAGAAGCTAATGCTCAATGAAACTTGCAGGTATGGATAAATCGATTATGCTTTATGATTTTATTAATTTCAATCAGATAAAATCGATTTTTCTTTATACTTTTATTGATTCAAGTAGATAATTATTGATTAAGTTTAGGTTTATGCAATCTATATCATAAAAATAATATTTTGTTTTTGTTAAAAATAAAATTATAAGAGTTTTATCGACTAGTTTAGAATAAGCTAGTCTAGTTTATACTCATGACAAGGTACTATTCTTCATTTTGACTTGAAAATAAACCACATTGAGTAATTAGAAACCTACTAAATTCTAATGATGTGAATTTTACCCAAAATTTCCTACCTTTTCAAATAATTACTTTTTAACGGTTAATTGAAAAAGAGCTCATTTTCACGTCGATTTTTACGAGATTTCTCCATTTATGAATGCATACCTCCACACTTCTTCCATATTTTCATTCGTTAATTTTTTTTATATCTCTTGCCATAGAATTACATGCTTTACTATAGTGTTATTGAATCTGGATTGCATTTCATCTTTTAATTTCACCCAATATTTTGTTTCTAGATTTTCCCAGTTTTTAGATCGCTCCTTCATTTGAACAAGCTTTTCTTTATTCCAATCACCTTTCCAATAAGTTTTTCTTTCTACCGCGTACCTTTGAGTGCCTAGATTTTTGGCCTCATGAAATATATTATATGGCAAGATATTTCAGAAAAGATGAACGAATGCAGATATGGAAGAAGTGCGGAGGGACACATTCATAAATGGAGAAATATAGTAAGAGGTTGCAACAATTGATGTGAATCAATGTGTATTGCAGTATTTTAATAATGAATATAGCTGAAGAATATGTGGTTTCAATCTTTCTTCCAATTCTTCTTTTCCTAGTGCTAGTTTGTGTTGTGTATGGATTTCAAGATTGTTTTGTTTTGTGTATTGAGTTCAAGATTTTGTATGGTCCTCGTGACCACTCCATGTTTTTTAAACATGCTATCAGGGCATGGGATGTGGATATTTCTTCATTTATTCATTTTTTACATTGTACGGTTGTGGTGGCCTTAACATAGTAGCCATGGCTGCCATTTTTTCATGTTTCTCATTGCTCATTCATGACCTAGGCTGACTACTCTCTCTTAGCAGACCCCTTCTTGGTGTCCATAGCTGATCCCTTCTTGTTCACTTCCTATTTTTTGTTATTGCTCTCTTTTGGCTTATTTCACCTGTGACTAATGGAAGTTAATAAAATAAGCGTACGTTTCACAAGCTCACAGGAGATACCATGCTAGCTAAGCAATTGTTACTGTAGATATGTATTTCCACAGGATATGTATTTGGCTGTAACTGGAACATATAGCCTAGACCATATACATCGGTACATTGAACATGTCTTTTGGAAATTTAAATCTCAGTGAGGGATAACAACAACTCGAGTATAAATTATTTTTCACCCTACTCAAGCAACCAACAATTGAGATTGTTAAAAACTTTATCCCATTCTTTGGGGAGCTTCCAAATCATTGTGAGAGTCGTTTTTCTCTCTTTCGTCTCTATAATTACTCTTTATTCGCATTTTTTCTCTTTTCCCAGAAGAAAACCATGAAATTTTTGAGTATCTACAAGTTGCTCCAAAAGGTCCTTTTCCAAGTTTATATTTAAACTCTTTGATCAAAATATAGATATTCTAATCCCCAGAAGGGCCATTTTAATTTTTCTCTCATAGTAAAGCAATGTGTAAGTCAGTATAAGAAATCTCTTGGTATTGAGTGCTCTCCTTTTATTTAGCTTTGATTGTGTTTGAAGATTATGATTGTGTACTTGGTTGCTTAATGTTAATTTGTCTGTGGGACAAGAGATCCACTTTGATAGAGTGATCTGACTACGAAAATGTTAAAGTATGACACACACACACACACACATATATATATAAAGTTTTATCTTATTCTATTTTTTTAATTTCTTTTTCTTGGTAAGAGAAAAAAATATACATAACAATTAAACCCAGTCAATAAGCTAACAACATGCATATTTATACCATTTATAGTGAGTAAATGATAATTACTAAGAGTATAAAGAAACATTACAAGTACCACAAAAAAGAACATTATCAAATGGAGATGATATTATGAGGTTGTACAATGTTATCCTAATGATAATGAGTCTACTTGCGATGGTTGTGCTAATGAGAATAGCCTATGAGAACTTGATTTAGGGTTTGAAACTTACCCTATATTTTTACTAGTATTCATGACATTTTTAGGCTTTGAAAATCCCGATTAGTTGCCTGCTTGCAAGCCAAACTCGAGATACAACCTGATAAAAAAAAATATCCATTTTTTTCTACACCTACCAGGCTGAAGTTCAGGAAATATGTATGTTGATTAACTGAAGGTTGAAGATGAAGTGGTTGCCCTCTTTACCTCACCCACTGGCCCACTACAAAGAGATTTAGAGCCTGAACTGAAGTTTGAACAAAAGCTACTCAACAACTGGAAGTTTGACATCTGGACTTGACAACTTGTGGTTTGAACTATATGAACTTTGTGTTTAACTTGTTTCTAATTAGAAACATAGAGTCTTGTTTCTTTATTGGCCCATTAGGAAGTAATCATGCTATCTAGCCTGTGAATCTTACACTCAGTAATGATGAGGAGTACACTAAAGATGTTTTTATTTCTATTTTTAAATTGTTTTTTCTTTGCAGGTTTATGTTATCTCATTTTCAATTATGTCGCTATTAAGAAATGCCGTAAAGCGGTGGGCTCACAAGAAACATGCCCAACCATAAGTATTTCTTGTTCCTTAGAATTTTCACTTCATGATTTATTTTGTAAAAGGTATAATATGATTTTTGGCATATTTGTTTGTAAAATTTTGAAACCATCTACGAATATAAATTATAAAGAAAAATTTAGACTATTATCATTTTTCCATGCAGGGCTAAAAGGAATAAATTTGGGTTACTAGAGAAAAACAAGGACTATGGACCTAGGATTTGTGATTATCACAAGAAGGAGGAAAACATCCACGTATGCCATGCAAAATTTCTTTATATATTCTTTTTTGATAAATTGTTTTTGGGTTGAAATTATTTTTCATAACATTTGCAAATAGGAAAAGTTGCATCTAATCACCCATAATATTCTTTTTATGAAATCGCATGGATCCACTGTGGCATCTCTCATTTATGATACGTTTGTCTGTGTAATTTATATGTATCGATGTGCATTTGCTTATGCGTGTTCATATGTTACTTTGTTTGTATGATTTTATTCACTGTATTTCCTTCTGATGGTTTGGACTGTTATTGATAATGTAGAGGCTTCAAGAGAAAGAAGCATCTAGAAACCCTGATGAATATTATTTTAGGATGATCAACCTAAGAATGAATATGGAAAACCTGAAATACTAACAGAAGACTCTTATCTTCATTTCATAACAACATTTGAAGTCGCGGGGGCCCATGTATGGAGATGTAGGACTAGGGTCGTTGGTTAATCTGGGTCCTCAAGGTCAAATTTATTTTTATTATGGACATACGTGTCAAGATTGATCCCTAGTCACCATCTTCATATTATGTTAATGCTTTCACAAATGCATGCGTAGCTTCAAGAGTTAGGGATATTATGGAAAACCTACTTTGTTACACTGCAAGGTTTATAAGGGATGCTAAGAACTCAATCACTGATAAGTTTGTAAGATCTTGCATTAATTATTTGGAAGTGGAAGAAGCCTCTAAAATCAGAGAATGAAGGAGCTGATGTGCTCAATGCTTCGTCGTGGTGTTTCTTTCCTTTGAATGATGCAGATTTTGGATGGGGAACGATGCATATTTTGGATGGGGAAATCCATTCCATGCTGGTCCAATCAAAGAAGAACATAGATGGTGAATTATTTTCATGTCTTCTCACCCATGTCATGATGATGTTGTTAATGGAGGATCGTTGGTTTTTCTTCATTTGCTCCCCATTTCTGTAATGCCGAAATTTGTAGAGTTGATCATCCATGAAAGTGATACCACCAACTCAACATGAAGAGACACTTTGGAATGCTACCTCCAATGCATAGTTGCTCAACATGATTAGGTTTAGGTTGAAGACATTCTATGCTACTTATTTCTATATTTTCTTGGCAATGCATGGGATTTGACCGAATTTTTTTTAGGTTTAGCAATAATATAATGGACGAGCTTAACGACTCCATAACAACTCTTCTCCCAAATTGTACCTTTGATCATGTTGTTTGTCCCTCCAAATTTATAAGCTCTAGAACATAAACACAACTGACATAAAAATATGGCACTTGTCACTTTAATAACATAAACAAGAATGTTGTAAAAACTTAGTAAAATCACATTAAACAAAAATGTTATAAAAATCATAAGCACATTAAAAGTGATGTTTCATTTTAAAGATTGAATCTCAGAGTGACATTGCATTTTAGAGATTATATCTAAGGGAACTTATTTGGATTGAGTCTTTATTCTAATTCTTAAAATAACAAGTTAAATACTTTCCTAAAGAAATAATTTGTAGTGAATGGGAACAAACAATGCCACCAACCAAAAAATAAAGATGGTATCATCATTCAAAAATTATGTTTACATTAAATAGTAGATTGATTTTTTTTAGCCATTTTTATATTCAGAGTTTAATAAGTTTGCAAAATTTTTATTTTACTTCAATTATTAATTACTATAAATATAGTAGGGGTATTTATTATAAATATAGTAAAATGACTACTATTGCATTTGCAGGTGCTCCTGGGAATCAGGCAATGCAAGGCAAGTGATAATGAAGAAATACTAAGAGTGTGCACATTTCTATTTCAGGTATGCACTACATTTATTTCATTTTATTTCAATAAGTAGCTCTCTTGGAAATGGTTAAGAAATGGTCTAAAATTTTCCTTACAGGAATTTATTATTTTATTCCTAATAAGAAGGATGGGTGGTTTGGTGTGCCTCCAAGAAATGATTAACTACCCAGAAAAAAGATAGTGATAGAGACTTCTCTATAACTTTAGCTTACTATGAAGTCGATCATAATAGTTCATTATCTAAATTAGATTCACTGGATATGAAGCTTCGTCACAAAATAGATCACCACCAATTTGGATACGAATTGCGGCAATTCTTGGTATGCATATAGGAGATAGAGCCAACTTGAAGTGTGCAAGTCAGTAGTGGAGAAGATAAATTTTTAGGTAACCAATAGATTCAGAATTGGACTATATCTTATTGCTAGGACCTGTGTCAATCTTCCATGTTTTGTAAAACCTTCATGAAGATAGAATTTCAAATCAATTGTAGATTCAAATGCATATACGTTATCACAATTATTCGTTATCAAGGAAGTAAACTCAAATTATAAAAGGGTCTTGAAATTGTGGTTTAACAACTAGATATGAATTTAATTTCCACCATTTAATGTGATTCAAGCTTTAAATTTATATGTTAGAGAATAAACCCTCTTGTAAGATGGAGAATTCTAGAACATTTTTCTTTTGCCTCATGATATGTCTTAAAATGAAGTTCCAACTGAGGATCCTACATGTTCAAATGACATGAATGCATTTTTAGCAAATATAATTGTGTTGGCATATTATTTTCAATTTTTATTTCCAAAATTATTTTTCATTTAGATTTAAAATGACTTTGTTGTTAGCTTTAAAAATAATGGATTTTCTTTTCTCTGTTGGTATCCATAAACAACAGAGATTTAAGGTAATTAAAATCACTATTTGGGAACTTTGAATGTTGAAACCACCTTAAAAGAACATTTAAAATGATTTTATTTATTTATTTATTTTAAATATTTTTTATATTGTCTCTAGAGAGACAAGAGCTTCAATTATGGACATATAGTCTCTATAGAGAAAATATGTTTTTAATCTCAACTATTTTTTCTGAAAAGACAAAAATATAATTGTCTCTAAAGAGACAAAAATGAAAGTGTCTTTACAAATACAAATGAAAATGTCTCTAGAGAGACAAATGAAATTGTCTCTTAATAGACATTAATTCCTATCTTTATAGAGACAATAATAATATGTGTTCTATATTGTTTTTATAGAGACAAATTTTTGAGACAATAACTTTGAGACATTAAATTTTGAGACACCCACCTAAGGACAATATTTAAGAAAATACACAAGTTTTTTTTTGTCTTAATTTAAGACAATTAACTCAAATATTGTCTTAAAACCCCCCTACATGTAGTAGTTTGTTAAACGTCATGTGGTCCTAAAAATTTGGAATTTGAAATGTATAGTGTCCAAGCTAAAACTCACAAAGGAGTCATTTAATATATGGAAGATTCAATAATGTTTTTTTTGATTCATAAAGATATTTTGTAATGGGAGCATTGTCGGTTGAACTTGAAACCCAAGCCTTGAACCATTAAGTTAGAATTGGTATGAGGTTGAGTTATTTCAAGAGAAGCCATTTGAACTTGTCATCTACTCATTATAAAATCATTAACTTGGGTGCATTTTTGGTGGTAGATGACACCCTAAGCTTAGTAAAAGGAAATAAAGTGAGTCTGCAATTAAAAGAAGGAAAGAAAAAATATAATATCAAATGAGTGTCAAATTCAAGAAAGCAAGTTTAAACAAACAAGTTCAAGCAAGTGAGTTCAAATGGAGCAAAGCATTGAACTCCTATAATTTCTAAACAATATGATACTATCCATTGCTAAAGACACAATGAAAATCAGCAAAGCCACTTTTATTGATATTAATAGGCATCTACATTATGCACATGAAACCATTGAGTTTCTCCAACTTGACTCACAACTACAATGTGATGAGCTACAATAGAAGAGTCATATTTCTAAGACATTTAACAATACAACATCAAATAATGAAGATGATTACAAGTCACTCAATTATACAAATTCAAGTGTAGAAGTTGTACATGATCAAGTTCAACTATCTCTTTCCAAGACAACCATCAAACCAAGGGAAGAAATTTAGTGCAACAAAAATCAATATGTCTTAGGATAGGACAAAGATAAAAATAACTTGCATATTCCTAATTATTCAAAACAAATCAAGTTTATGAGTAGATGATTTCGTGATCAATCAACGTCATAAACCAATGTGAAAGTTCAAGAAAAACCAAAATGTCAACATTGTCAAAGAACTGGTCATATGAAGGATCGTTATTTTGATCTTCATAATTGTCATAATTGTGGCAAGAAGAATCACTCGTTAGAGAGATGTCGAAAACAAAACAAACCAACTATATTGAAGATTAATTATGCATGGATTGATTCCTGTGAGTGGATGTCCATAGTGAAATGATTACATATGTTTTATCGTAGGATTCAATCTCACATGAAGATAAATAGTCCAACCAACTAGCAAAGGAATATGGTACTCTCAAGTGCTTGAAAGGGGGAGTACAATGGTGAAACTTTCCTATTTCTTTGGGGGAGTTTTATAGGTTTTAACCCTGTACAAAAATTACCTGCAAATGAATTCTTAAAAGACAAAAAATATACAATGGCGAGAGCATAAAACATAAAATAAATATACTTAAATATTTTCCCTTGGATACAAAAACTGCGACTATAAGATTGATTTTTCATTATATTCCTTTCAATGTTTCAACGCCTATATTTATATATCGAAGCATTCAAAAACCGCAATCCTCTATCCCTCGATTAGAACATAACCATTGTTATCTTTACTGGATCTACAAAATACCATGAGCAGAAAACCATCATGCACAAAACCATGTACAAAACCCATGCACAAAACCACACATCGGTTTGCACACCTAATATGGGGTCCAAAAAAATATTTCTTGGCCACTGCCCCGAACCCTCTAGAAAGGGGCTATCGTCCCCCTCTAATCCCCCGCTTCATGTGTGTGGGGAATCATGGAAAGAATATAACGCACACCCAAAAAGTTCAAAACAAAAGAAAATGGTTATGGTCTCTCCTTTCAGCTGACAAATGGGAGAATTGATGATGATGGTGATTAGAATAAAAATTTTGACAAGAACCCAATCTTCCACGGGGAACCAAAAATTTTCAATGGACAAACAATAAGGATGTTGATTAAGAGCAAAGGTGGGCATTTTTTTTCTCTTGGATGGTGATCGGACCTAACAAAGGATAGATATATCCTCTTTCATTACAACTTGGCATTAGATTGAGTTGTCAAGCATTTTTAGGGACGTTTCAGAGTTGTAGATGATTCACTTCTCTTGGTTTTCTCTCTTCATACTGGAGTTTTCGACATTCAATTTTGGTAGATTTTTAGTTAATTCTTCATTGATGCTTAGATTAGGAGTTTCGGTATGAAGACTTGGAGATGGTACCAGGTTCTTTCTCTAGACTTATGATTGAGGGGGGGAATTATAGCCTCATATTCACATAAAAAATCAATAAATCCAAGCATTCACAAAATAATGAAATTATGAAATTATTAATCATGAAAGTAGACATACTTTAGAGGTCTACATATGACAAAAGATGAGGATAATGAGAGAAGTCAGGGATGGATATCACCCAAAATTAGCTAAGATATTTGTGGAGATATTCATTGAGATATCATGGAGAAAGTTATTGAGAATGTTCAACCAATTAGCCAAATTGGTAATTTGTTAGAACCTCAATTATATAATACTAGGCCTCGTGTGTGAGAGAATTATGTATCATTATTGTCTATGAGTATAAAATCAGGCTTAAAAGACTTTTATGCCAAAGTTTATGTTTCTTGAACTATTTTTTGTTTCCATTAATTATTCTCAATTGGTATCAAAGCTACCAACAAGGATATATTTCGTTAAGTACAATATTGACTAAGATTGGTTTCCAAAAGTAATCTACCTTTATATCAGTCGCACGAACACATCAAACACTTGACGGAGAAATATATTGCAACAAAAAACCTGACATAACAACAATAGTTATTTTATCAAGATGAAGAAAAGATTCATGGAATAGAGTAGGAAGGCTAAGACTACTCCTTGAGATCTTCAACCTGCTACAAAAGCCAAATACATGCAACTCTGGAAGCTCAATTTTTATGTAGATACTAAGTGGACAAATTTTCTTTCTTCGCACCTTAAGAAACTAGTTATAGAGACTACAACCCAATTTATTGACAAGGCTACCACTATTCTTGTTGTATGGAGAGAAACTACAAATGCAAACCATAGTTTTAGGACTCAGGTTTTGTAAAATGTTCTAGAATTAGGTCTTTCATTTGAAGGAGAAACACCAGTATAGGAACAACGCATATTGGCATCATTTGTGCAACCACAACAAGGACCGATCACATAATTAAAATATTGACTCAAGGGCGATTCAATAGATTATGATTGAGTATTGCTAGTTCCTTTCCTTTTGTGAGTAATTTTTATTAATTTTGATATAAGACTCACAAAGAGAAGAAGAACAAAAATAAAAGTAAATGGTCAAATGTGTCAGAAAGTGCGAATAGAAAGATGAAAATGGTAATGATGAAATAGGATGGTTACATTGGAACTCACCAAGGATTGAGAAGAAGAACTGAGATGTTGAGTTGGAAGGAATCAAGTGGGAAGTGGACCAAGTAGTCAGATTTTGTTAATTGGGTTAATTTCAACCATCAAGTGAGATTGGACAATATCTAAGGAGAAAAAAGCTATATATAGCCACATAGACAAAGTTGCAAAATGGGGAGAGGCCATGAACAAGGTCAACATAGTGTTGAAATGAGAATTGAAGTCCATTTGATGCATTCTATTGTATTCTTGTCTATTCATCTAGTTTTGAAGAAGTCTGAAGCAAATCTTGCATAATTTCTACATATATATGTTGTAATGCTTTGGCTCTCTGAATTATTGTATAAATGATTTTGTTTACGAGATCTATTTATATGTACCTTATGCTAAATTTGTTGGAGTTGTGTATCCTTTAAAAAAAAATATATCTCTATTACTTTATTTACGTATATATAAAAGTTTTACTGAATACTTATAAATGAATCTAAGTTTGATGAATAACTTAATTGATCTAATAAATATTCTTATCATCTAAATCCCTAACACATTACTTAACAGTGTTGGCATGCCTTATGTGGGACCTTCTTCCCTTGTGGAAGATTTAAAATGATGATTTTGTGTTAGACTATGACGAACTCATTTGTTGGCACCTTTCGGTTAAACCCTAGGTCAACATAGTAAAATGTTTTTGCTAACACACCCATAATTCCTATAATAAATTACCTCTATTTTCGTAAATATAAAACCCAATTTATGTATGAATATGGTGAGATATTGGTTGATAAGGTGAAGCTTTTGTGAACCCCACCACCATATAGCCATGGAACATTTTAATGGTGGAGGTGGAGGAGACAATTTCTACATTACCATTCATCCCGCCACCATCATATAATGAGAGGGAGGAAATAAAGGTGCATTATCAGGGTCGAGGTAGTGAAAATAATCTCTGACCCTTATATACCCATCGAAATACAGATTGGCCCCCTTCCCCCTAGCTGACCCCATCCTTCATATTCCCATTAAAATGCACACTATTTCCCTCAAACTTAACCCTCACTCTAATGTATGTTGAAATGCTCATTGTCTCCCTCAATTTATACCCTCATATACCATAAAATGCACATTGTTTTCTTTCGCCCCAACCCTCTAGTAAGGGTTTTAGTACCTTATCATCCACCTGGCATAAGAAAAACCTATTGTATAAGTGAAATCTTTAGAGACTTCCGTATTAAACTGAGTTCTCAAGTATTCAAGTATCCAAAGAAGCACCTTTTATTCTAATAATCAAAAAGTGGATTTTAGAATGAATGCTGAAATCAAATTATGAGAACTCTAGGTACATGCTATAACATGGAAATTTTGGGTACATGTCATTTGGGGTACATGCTATTTTTGAGTTTAATAACTTCATTGTTAATCTAAGACTCAAAGTTCCCAGCTAGGAGACATAAAGATCATATTTTTAGATCACTCACATGGATCTCATATTAATCAAGGTGGAGGGGATTCTTTTGTTGAAAATGGGGAATTCCTAAGAGACATAAAGTTCAAATTTTCATATCTCTCCCATGGATTTAATGTTACTTTGGGTGAAAGGGATTTTGTGTTAAAAATAGGGAATTGCGAACTAAAATTTAGATAATTCATAGGGGTATGTTGCGTTTCTATATGGTATATTTTAAAAATACAATATTTCTCAAGATAAAATGGTCCAAGGAACGAAAAAGCTAGGATTACACAATTACAATGACTCATGAAATTTCATTTGGAGACAACATGAAAACCACTTGGCGATGTAGCTCACCGTACAAAAATACGAAAAGTAAATTCTTGTTTTAGGTAGTGGTTTAAATAGAAAAAAGTAAGGGAGAAATCGATATTCATGTTTTGAATTTTCGTGGAACAAGGAGACTATTTTGGGTTTTCTAAAACTTCATATTAATACAATATACACATGCACTAAACCCTAAATTAATTTGGTTATCCTGATGCTTACCTTTAGTTGGGTTGTTATATAAATTTATAGAGTAAACAAATTCTATATCTATAGGAGTATATATGAAGATCCAAAAATAATCGTATTGGATGAAGAATAGCTAAAGAATTACTAGAATCTGAAAATATATGATTTTTAATTATATATATATATATATATATATATATATATATATATATATATATATACTATATATATATATATATATTTCTTATATAATTTGTTAGTTTTAGAAATTATACGAAGAATAGTTAATAGATTTTGTAAGATATTTTATTACTATATTAGTAGTTGTTTGTGGCTATTTTTTTATATGTAAAAAATAAGATTAACACACATATAAAAGAAAAAAATTGTGTCGAAATATGATTAATCCAAAATATTGTTAATTATTAATTCTTAATTTATTTAAATACTTGCTTAGAATTTGTTTATAACATTACCTATTTAATAGGAAAATCATTGAATATCAAATAAAATTAATGTCCCATTAAAATTATGAAATGTAATTAATTATGAAATATGATTAATGTAAAATATGTATTTTCTGCCTTTACTAAGGATACATCTTGAGATTACTAATGTATTTTTTTTAATAGTTTACATGATAAAAAAGATACATGAACTTTAATGATGTACATGGACCCAACAGAAAAATTTAGGAAGATATATGCTTGACATGATAATTATAGCTAATTTGGTAACAAAATGAGCTACTCATGATCATTATAATCAACAATGACACTTAACAAGAACCTGAAATTGCTACAAAAAAACGTGTTGTTGAAGAGCACCAACCTTATTATGGCATAAATAGCAATAAAGGGCCTTTGTAACTAGGGTAAATCCACCTGGAGTTGGACCATATACACACTCTCAAAATGCCAAGAGGAACTTCCAGGAGAGGATTTAATTGTGATACAAGAGAAGTTGTGATAAGAGTGTGCCATCAAATTTGTTTATTGAAAGAAAATAGTATCGAGCCAATATGCATATCTTCCATATGGAGAAGAGGCAAAGAATTGTCAACACTTCACCACCACCAACCTATCCAATTCATTCCTTTCTCAAAGTGGCACAACATTAGGCAAATTAGCCTTATGAAAAGCAGAGAATTCAATTTTGGAGCTCGAAGTTTCTGTAAGTGCTAAAATTGGGCTTGTGAATGACTTCCTTAACATTTCCCAATTACTCATTTCAACATGTCACTTGTAGAGAGGAGAGCCCCAAAGTCTAGCATCATTAGTATTACTTAATGTGGGTCGAGGGAAATGATCTCAGTGCATACACCAAGGATGACTTATCATATAAAAATTTTATTGTCACCACAACTGAAACCTGATCTGTATGGATGTGATCATGTCTAGATTGCATTGGGAGTGCCATTTTCTAACAATGATGGAGTGGCTCCTGAAAGGAATTATTGTCAAAATTATTTATGCATGGTTATGAAGCCTACCATCCTTTGTCAAAGACACACCACGACAACAAAGTGAGGAAGCCAAAATAGTGTGCATGATCCCCATACGACGAGGGGAAAATGTATGGAAGACTACATCAATGCTAATTCACCTCCTCCTCATGGATGAGTGGAAGCCAACAAAGGGATTTGGCAACAAGTGAAGGGAAATTAAGAAGAATGTAGAAAATATGAAGAGAATAATGGAGATTGCAAAACATAAATGTGTGCATCTTTGTACATAATCTGGACTTGTAAATGAAATGAGGGAGGCGGGAAGGTTTCCCATGACATAGCCCATACATCGTCACCTTTAATACTCACAATGATCCAACATGATTTATTTGTGGATAATGAGGGAGAACTCATAAATATTACTCCCACTACAATATCTTGAGCCTCCTCATGGCAACTGACTATGAAAATCACATCAACTGGATGCCTATCAAAACTATGATTTATATGCATGATCATACCAAGTGGCATGAATTATCACTCATGATGGGGGAATTATGAAATAGGATTAATATAAAATATATAGCTCTTTACATAATTAATTCAACCCTTTAATAACACTATTTAATGTTAAAATTCAAATTTAAAAGAAAAATAATGATAAATTATATATCCTACTTTATTTTTCAAATTTATATTTTATATACCATATTAAAACTACAATTGATAATAAGGAAATATTAATATTATTTTATTGTTTTTTTTATGAATAGTATCCCAAAAATGTGACTAATAGTTGTATGATATTGTCTCTTTACCAATGTCATTCACTATGGTTGAGATTTTCTTATATAATATATTTAATCAATTGTAATATATAAATTAAAAAATATTCTATTTATTTAATTTTTTATAAATTATAATATTTTAATAAATTTAATTGTTATATTTTTATTATAATATAATAATATTGATTTATTATTATTATGGGTAATATTAATTTATTATAATTTCTTAAATTTTCTTTCCTATAAAATTTCTCTATTCAATATATTCAAAACATTTTTATAATAATAAACAATTTTATTTTATTATAATATGGTTTTTTTTACCATTTTATTTATTATTATTTTTTACTATAATATAGTACTATTAATTATTATATATTTGAATGTTTAATTTATTTATATATCAAAATCATTTTCATAAATACTTTTCATTTCATATCCTAAAAGTGAAAGTTAAGTACATTGGTCATATCAATTTTAACCATTTTTCTTATTTATTGTCATTATTTTCCACAATGCTCATGTCCATATTTAAAAGTAAATTCAATACAAAAAAATCTCTTATTTATTTTCATTACTTTCCACAATGTTTATCTCCATATTTAAAATAAATTGAATGCAAAAAATTCCATTATACATTATGGATACTCCTAAATTATAATTTGCAATCTTAAAGTGAGAATAACATTGTGGTGATAGTTGACCTTTCATCTGACCTTTTTGTTGATTCTTCAATGAACGAGGTAATGACTGAATATCATTGTTAAACAAGCTAATTTAGTTGATGCCATTTTGGTTTCGTTGTTAAAGGAAAAAAAAATTGTAACCTAGAACAATAACCCAAGTTTCTTAACACAATGTGGATGACAATTATTTAAAACAACATAGACCACTTCGTGATTCCACTAAAGGACAAAGTCAAACTACGTAATTCATTGGTGATGATACCTTGTTAAAATGAAGAACTCACTTAGTGACTCCACCCATTAGGATTTGATACCATGACATATAGAGTTGAAAGTGTTTTATGAAAGTTTGATAAAGTGTATGATAAGGTAAGCATGAGTATGGACCAATACAAATCTTCCTTTCTTATCCTATTTCTATCATTAACCATTGAAACTAAATAAACATCAATGAAAGAAGTATTTATTTCATGATTAATACACTAAGGTAAAGAAAGTTTATTTTAAAAGATCAAATGTATATGATGCCCAAATAATAATCTCAGTGTCATAAATGTACTACTACTCATCTAAAGTAATTCTATGGTATATATGAGTAGTTAGATAACATCATTTAATGGGTATCTTTGATAATGGATATGGTATAATAAATCGTTTAGATGTGATGAGTTTTTGAAGTACTATAAAAAAAAATCCATGCAATTTTCTTTCATATGCATATGAATCAAGTAAGAGGTAAAGGATTGATAGAATACAAATAATAATCATTTGAAATTTCAACTAATAAGGATAAAATGGTTGTGGATAACCTTGAAACCCATTGATGTAGTGAACATAAAATAAATTTCTCAGTTGAGGGATGTAATAATTGATTGAACTCTTGATCCTAAATATTAATATGAACATGTATCCATGGAAGAAACACCTCAATCTATGAAGAAAATCAAGTGCATAATGATCGAGGGAATAGTATTCATGCATGTGAAAATAAATCCACCATGTGCATACTATGAGTGTTGATGGACTTACCTCAACTCTCCGATCATGTTGGGTCATTAGTTTTGGTTAGTTAATATTGGTCACTTGTCGATTAACTTGACTATATGTACATTTTAAAATTTCTATGGAAAAACTGATTGCCACATAGAATGATATGATATATGCTTTCATCCCATAAAATAATGGTATGGAATTTTCTCACATATAAGAAGTGAAAATACATATGTGGGATAAAGAAGGATTATTTGTACCATCAGCAATTAGGTTTGTATCTTTACTAAAAGTGTGAAATTTATTTTGAAATCTTTGAGCGTAAAATGTTTTCACCAAAGGAGTTGTAGATTTAGCATCAATATATCAATAGAGTATAGTTTTTATGGTAAATATTGTTGAAAATGAAACCTACAATATAGATATGAACTTTCATTGTTTATTATCACAACATGTATGTGAAGATAATGAATAACTCATAGATTTGGTTGATAAATGGACTTGGCTATCTGAATAAAGTCGGTAGACATTGACATCAACAATGTTGGATGACCTTATTGACTTCATTATATCTTGGTCATCTTTGACCATATGACATAGTCAACTTCAATGTCAAATTGACTAGTGAATAACCAACGAAAATTTTACTTTGATGAAGCCCAATGATGGATCCCAGTTGGGATTTGAAATGTTGATGAATAATAAGTTTTACTGTGGATTCTCTAGTAACTATGTCTGAAAGTATTTGATTAAAATATCAAACTAAATTGGTCCAAAACCAAATTGATTTGACTAACATTATAACATTGTAGATAATGGATATGCTTATTGGTAGTGTTATTGATGTTTAATATGACTCTTATAGACTTGATCTTCTTTATTTTCTACTGTCATGTCATAATTTGATCCTCTTTATGCACTGTAATTTAATAAATTCATGATTTTGTAATAATGGTAGAGTTTTCATAGAAAAAAACACATGAAGGATAGTTAAGTCAAGTTAAATTTGGACTAATTGTTTCAATGAATCATTGAAGTCATAATTCATGGGAGCATAAAATGTGATCTTCTCCACCTTTGTAATTGAAATCAATGCCCAGTTGATGAGATCAACCTCTTACTGACATTCATTGATATCAAATCAACATTTATTATGAAAATCCTAGTCGTCAACAAAAAATACTATGTCTTATTACTCATCCTTCATCAATTTAATCGCAAACTCTAAGAAATCAACATTAAGCAACAATCAATAAACCTATCAATTCATTATAAAACACATTTGATAATACAAAAACACATAAACATTAACTAGAAACCATAAAACTAAAGTTATCAATAAGAAGAAAAGAACAGCAAAGCATTTATTACAACTAGGAATAAACTAGATGTGCAACATACAAAATTTTGCAGCTGAATTGTCAGAGCATCCAAGGAGTTGAATTTTCTTTTATATAATTACTTGTAACAGAGGAAACATTAAAGAGAAATAATTTAGATAACCATAAAACAATTAAATATTTGAAGTTACAAAATTATGAAAACATGAGAATACATTGATTTCCCAAGTCGCATAATGCTTCTTGGGTTACGACAATGGAAACGATGAGGAGCGACCTGAAAGTTCCTAGATAGAGAAGCAATTTGTATGGTAGATAGATTGCAAAGAATGTCTCAGAGTTGAGATCAACAATATATGGCCACCTAGTGAGTTGAATTCATAGAAAACCTTATATTCGTGCATCTTCATATCCAATTAGCAATTGTTGTGGTTGATTTACCTATGCAAATCAACATGCATGGTTGATGTATATTAAGGATACGCCTACAATGAGTAGAATACCAAGACATTATGAGCAAGGAATAAAAGGTGGGGGAGATGTTCAGTGGCCTCATTGGCCTATTTAACTAATCATATCTATATGAGAAATGTACGTAGTAACAGGTAAAATATGAATGCATGAGTGATTGGTTAGACCAGGTACAACCAATCCAACCACATGATCTATGCATACATATGTGTGAAGAATAATGGAAAGAGGATTAAAATTCCTTCCCAAAACACTATTCTTGATTGTGCATGTGTATTTTTCCTTTTTTCAATATGTAATTTGTTCTTCTTGGTACATTATAAGTTAGGCTTACAAAACCTTCCCCACTCTAGCCTACCCTAGATTATTTTAGCCTAACCAACTTTAGCCTACCGTAGTCTATGCTTAGACTACTATAGCTTAGCCTACTCTATCCTAGGCCAGCCTAGTTTACCTTAACCTACTATAACCTATCCTACGTCTAGACTACTCTATCTTGGTCTACTCTAGTCTAACACAGCGTAATGTACACTATCTTAGCCTACTCTAGTTTATCCTCTATAAGTAATCATACCTATATGGGAAATGTATTTAATAAAGGTTAAAATATGAATGCATGAGTGATCGGTTAGACCAGGTACAACCAAAGCAATCACATCATCTATGCATACATATGTGTGAAGACTAGTGGAAGGAGGACTAAAATGCCTTCCCAAAACACTATTATTCATTATGCATGTGTATTTTTTATTTTTTCATGATGTAGTTTGTTCTTCTTGGTCCATTGTAAGTTAGGCTTACAAAACCTTTCCTACTCTAGCCTACCCTAGATTATTTTAGCTTAACCATCTTTAGCCTACCTTGGCCTATGCCTAGATTACTATAGCTTAGCCTACTCTATCGTAGACTAGACTATTTTAACTTATCCTACTCTAGCCTAGCCTATGTCTAGACTACTCTATCTTGGTCTACTCTAGCTTAGCCTACTTTAGTCTAACATAGCCTAGTGCACACTATCTTAACCTACTCTAGTCTAGCCTAGACTAGTCTATCCTACTCTAGCATAGCCTATCCTAGCCTAGTTTAACATGGCCTGAGATAGCCTATCGTTTGTAGCCTTCTCTATATTTTCCTATCCAACCCAAACCCAACCTACCTTAACCTACCCCACTCTAGTCAATCCCTCTCTTTCCTACCCAACATTAACCTAACCTACTATGGGATGACCTACTATATCCTACCCTATTATAGTATGTTATAGTATAGCTTAACCTACTCTAGACCAAGCCTACCTTGGCATACTTTAACCTTCCCTAACCTATCATTTTACCTTTTCTAACATACTATAACCTATTTCATTCTAGCCTACTCTAACCTACTCTAGATTAGTCGATCCTATCTTACCCTAAAATATCATAGCTTAAGGCTACCCTATCATATTCTAGCCTATTATAGCTTACTCTATCCTAGCCTAGGCTATACTAGCCTAGCTTAGTTTATCTTATCCTCGTCTACTCTAACATACTCTAGCCTAACCTATCCAACCAGCCTAGCCTACTCTAGTTTAAACTACCTTATTTAAAACATCCTAACCAACTTTAGCTTAGCCTAGCCTTATTAGTTTTCTCTAACCTACTATATCCTAGCAAAGCACATACTCTAGCCTACTGTACCTAGCCTAGCGTAGTCTACATTAGACCACTTTATCCTAGCCTACTCTAGCCTATCCTACCATAACCTACCATAGAAAAATATAGCCTAGATTATTTTAGCCTAACAAGATTAATCGTGATGCAGTTTGTTGTTCTGGGTGCATTGTAAGTTAGATTTACAACACCTAACCTATTGTGGCCTACAATAGATTATTTTATTCTAGCCTACTCTAGCCTATGCCTATGCTACAATAGCTTAGACTACTCTAGCCTACATTAGCCTACATTAGGTTAGCCTACTCTAGCGTAGCTTATGTTTAGACTGCTCTATCTTGGTCTACTCTAGCTTAGCCTTCTTTAGTCTATCATAGCCTAGCTCTAAACCTACTCTAACTTAGCCCATCCTACTCTATCTTACTCTATCCTAGCCTATCCTAGCTTATTCTAACATGGCCTAGGATAGCCTATCATTCTATATCCTACTCTATATTGACCTAACCAACTCTATATTGACCTAACCAACCCTAACCTAACCTATCTTAACCTACCTTACCATAGCCAATCCCTCTCTTGCCTATCCTACATTATCCTAACCTACTATGGCATAACCTACTATATGCTAGCATATTCTAGTATGGTCTACTCTAGCTTAACCCACTCTAGACCAAGCCTACCCTGGCATGCTCTAGCCTTCCATAGCCTAGAATTTTACCTTTTATAACTTACTATAGCCTATTGTATTCTAGCATACTCTAATGTTCTCTAGGTTAGTCTAGCTTAGCTTATCCTAGCATATCCTACTCCAGCCTATTTTAACTTACTCTAGCATGCCCTAGGCTACACTAGCCTACTTCGATTTATTCTATCCTAGACTACTATAAGATACTCTAGTTTAGCCTATCCTACTCTAAGCCTATACTAGCCTAGCCTACTCTAGAATATACTACCTTATTTGCACCATCCTAGCCAACTTCAACCTAACCTAGCCTTCTTATTCTGCTCTAGCCTACTATATACTAGGAGATCCTAACTTTGCCTACTATAGCCTACTCTACCTAGTATAACCTAACATACATTAGCTCACTCTAGCCTAGCCTATTCTAGCATATCCTAACCTAGCCTAATGTATCCTAACATAGCCTAGCCTATTCTAACATATCCTAAGCTAGCCTAACCTATCCTAGGATAGCCTAGCCTAGCCTATCCTATCATAGCCTACTCTAGCAAAACCTATCCTAGCATACTCTACCTAAGCCTAGCCTAACATTCTACATCCTATCCTAGAATAGCCTACTCTACTCTAGCCTACTCTAGCGTACCTTAAGCTAGGTTAGCCTACTCAACCTTAAACTAACCTAGACTAGCCTAGCCTAGCATAACCTAGCCTATTATCACCTAACAAATCCGAGCCTATTATAACTTAGCCTACTCTCACCTAACATATCCTACCATAGCTTAGCCTAACCTACTCTAGCCTATCCTAACCTAGCCTAGCATACTCTAGCATAACCTAGCTTAGATTATCATAGCCTACTTTACTCTAACTTATCTTAACCTACTTTAGTCTAGCATAGCCAAGACTACTCAAACCTATCCTAACCTACACTAACTTAGCCTAACCTATTATGGCCTAGCGTAGCCTAGTTTACCATAGCCTAATATATCTTATGCTAGCCCAACCTAGCCTAGACTAGACTATCCTACTCTAGCCTAGCCTACTCTACTCTATCCTAGCCTACTTTACTCACGAGGACTTCAGTGGGGGAGATATATCATACAACGTGCATTCATATTAGAGGAGATATATTGAGGAAACAATGACATAATATATTCAGCACATAATAGGGGATAAATGGTTTTTATATTGGCAAGTATAAGAAATGGAGCTCAAGGTTAATGAGAAAATATAAAAGGGTATAAAACATGTTAATGAAAAAATGGAAACCTATAATATCTAGTGAAAGTAGGGGTATTTTAAATTGGGAAGATGTGTTGGGTTCACATTTGTTGGGGGTTAAATGATGTGAGTTTTAGAATTATTTTCGAATATGTAGTCAAAATAAGGGTATTGTTTAGCATTCCACGAATGCATGTGATACATCAAAAGTTCATTAAGTCAAACCCTCACTTTATTCTAACCAAGCCTATTCTACTTTAGGAAAGCCTATCTTAGGCTAGCCTAGTTTGACCTAGCTTACTCTAGCCTAGCTTAACCTACTCTAGCCTAGCCTAACCTAACCTATCTTAGCCTAGCCTAGCACAAGCTAACCAAGCCTAGCCTAGCCTAGCCTAACCTCGCCTAGCCTAGCCTAGCCTAGCCTAGCCCTAGATTAGCAACTTACTCTAGCCCTAGCCTAACCTAGCCTAACCTAACCTAGCCTACCCTAGCGTAGCCTACTCTAGCGCTAGCCTAGCCTAGCCTATCCTAGCACTAGCCTAGCTTACTTTAGCATAGCCTACTCTGGCCTATCCTAGCATATCACACACTACCCTAGCCTAGCACGCACTAGCTTATCTTATTATGTTCTAGACCGATCCATTATGCTCTAGTTTAGCCTACTTTAACCTACTTTAGCCTAGCCTTCTCTAGCCTAGACTCACCTAGCCTTGCCTAACAAACTCTAGCTTAACCTAGCTATCTTAATTTATCCTAGCCTAGCCTAACATAGTTTACTCTAGCCTAGCTTAGCCTAGAATAGCTTACACTTTCCTAGCATACTCTATCTTAACCTAGCCTAGCTTAACATAGCCTACTCTAGCCTAGCCTAAATAACACGATTTTTAGAGGTATTTTCCAATATGTAGTAAAAGTAAGGGTATTGTTTAGTATTCCATGAACACATGTCATATGTCAAAGGTTCATTTAAGTGAAACCCCTATGAATTTACACTAACCAAGCCTATCCTGCTTTAGCCAAGCCTAGCTTAGCCTACCATAGGTTGACCAAGCTTACTCTAGCCTAGCCCAACCTAGTTTAACCTACTCTAACCTAGCCTAGTCCAATCTATATTAGCATACTTTAGCCTAACCTATTGTAGCCTAGCCTAGCCTAGCCTAAGTTACTCTAGTCCTAGCCTAGCCTACTTTAGCAGAGCCTACTCCAGCTTATTCTAGCCTATCACACACTAGCCTAGCCTAGCCTAGCACACACTAGCCTATCCTACTCTACTCTAGATGAAACTACTATACTCTAGTGTAGGCTACTCTAACCTAGTCTATCCTAGCTTACTCTAGACTAGCCTAAGCTACCCTAGCCTAGCCTTACCTAGCAAAATATAGCATAAACCATCTTGGATTACATTATCCTAGTCTACCCTAGTTTATCCTAGCTTAGCTTACCCTATCCTATCCTACCCTATCCTAGCCTACTCTTGCCTAACTTACTCTATCCTACCATAGACTAATGTAAACTAGCCTACTCTTTCCTACTTTTGCCTAGCCCAACCTAACCTAAACTATTCTAGCCTAGCCTATCCTAGCTTAGCTTAGCTTATTTTAGCCTATCTTTTCCTACTCTGGCTTAGCATGCTCTAGCCTAGCTTAGAATATCTTATTTTACTCTACCATAAACTAGCCTACTCTAGTCTAGTCTACCCTATCCTATCTTCGCATACTCTACCCTAGTTTAACTTGTTCTAGCCTAGTCTACTCTTTCCTAGCCTAGCCTAGCCTACACTAGCTTACACTAGCCTAAAGTACCATAGCCTAGCCTAGCCTACACTATCCTAACCAAGCCTAGCCTAGTCGACTCTAGCCTAACCTACTCTAGCCATGCTTAGCCTACTGTGGCTTTCTCTAACCTAGTCTAGCCCACTCTAACATAGCCTAGGTTGGGATAGCCTACTATAACCTAGTGTATCCCACTCCAACGTAGCCTAGGTTGGACTAGCCTAGCTTAACATATCCTAGCCTACTCTAGCCTAGCCTACTATAATATAGCCTAGCCTAACCTACACTAGTATAGCCTAGCCTAGACTAGCTTAACATATCCTACTCCAACCTACTTTAGCCTAGCCTACTCTAGCTTAGCCTTGACTATCATGGCCAAATTTATCTTACTCTTACCTAGCCTAACATACTCTATCCTAGTCTATCCTATCCTATCATACTCCAGTATAGCCTAGATTAGTTTACTCTTACCTAAACTAGCCTAGCCTAGCCCAGCCTACTCTACCCTAGCTTAACTTAACCTACTCGAGCATAATAGCCTACTCTAGCATAGCGTAACATAGCATACATACTCTATTCCTACTCTAGCCTACTTTAGCCTCGAATACTCTAACCTAGCCTAGACTATCCTAGCCAACATTATTAGCCCATCCCAACATACTTTATCCTAGTCTAACATAGCCCAATCTAACCTAGCCTAGCCTACTCTAGCCTAGCCTACCCTAGCTTATGTCAGCCCACTATTACTTAACCTTTCCTAGCATTACCTTGCCTAGCCTAGCTTTCTTTAGCTTAGCTTAACCTACTCTACCCTAGCTTAGCTTAGCCTACTCTAACCTAGTCTATCATAGCCTAGGTTAGCCTACTCTTGCTTAGACTACCCTAGCCTTACCTTCCCCAGCCTAGTTTTCTCTAGCCTATGATAGCCTACTCTACCCTAGCTTAGCTTAGCCTTCTCTAGCCTACTAGCCCAGTCCGACCTATCATAACTTAGTCTAGCCTAGTCTAATTTATCCTAGACTACTCTAACATAGCCTAACCTAGTATACTCTATCTTAGCCTAGCCTAGCCGAGTTTACACTAGCTTAGCCTAGCCTAGCATACTCTAGCCTTCCTTACTCTAGCCTAGCCTAACTTAGGCCACTGTAACCTAGCCTAGCTTAACCTACTCCAACCTAGCCTACTTTAGCCTAGTCAAGCCTAACCTAACCTAGGCCACTCTACTTTAGCCTTGTCTAGCCTAGCCTAGTCTAGCATATCCTATTCTACTTTAATTTACTCTAGCATAGTCTAGACTACTCTATCCTACCCTAACCTAGCTTAACCTACTCTAGCCTAGGTTATTCTGGTCTAACCAACATTGGCCTTACCTAGTTTAGCCTACTCTACTCTAGCCTAGCCTAGACTAGTTTACTATACTTTAGCCTACCCTGGCCTAGCCTACCTTAGTCTACTCTTTCCTATTCTATCCTACCCTAGCCCATCGTAACATACTCTAGCTTAAACTTTCCTACATTATCCTATCTTATTTTTTCTTGATAGTTTCCTATCCTTTTCTACTCTAACCTACTCTAACCTAGCCTACTCTATCCTAATCTAGTTTAGCTTAGCCTAGCTTAGCCCACTCTAACCTAGCCTATTCCACTCTAACCAACTATGGCCTAACCTAGCTTAGCCTACTCTACTATAGCCTACTAGGCTACTCTAGGCAAGCCAAGCCTACTTTAGAGTACATTACCCTACCCTAGTCTAGCCTAACTTAGCCTACTCTATCTCATTTTATCCTAGCCTAGCTTATCCTAACCTACTCTAGCCTAGCCTTCCCTACATTAGCCTAGCCTACTCTAGCCTAGCTTAGTCTATCTTTATATTTGCCCCTCCTCTACTACTCTAACCTACTCTAACATAGCCTAGCCTACTCTATCTTATTCTAGCCTAGCGTAGCCTACTCTAGCTTGGCCTATTTTCCTCTAACCTACTTTGACCCAGCTTACCTTAGCCTACCTTATCCTAAATTATCCTAACCTAGCCTATCATAGCCTACTTTATCCCATTCTAGGCTAGACTATCCGTAACCTACTCTAGTGTACTAGACTACTCTACCCTAACTAAATCTAGCCTACTAGGCTACTCTACCCTACTCTAGCCTAGCATACTCTAGCACGTCCTATTATACTCTAACCTACTCTATTCTACCTTAGCCTACTCTATCATACTCTAGCCTACCTCAACCTACTATACGCTAGCATATTCTAATATAACCTACTCTATCCTAGCCTAACGTATCCTACTCTATTATAGACTAGTGTAGCCTACTTTAGCCTAGCCTAGCCTAGCCTCCCTTAGCCTTCTTTATCCTATAGTATCCTAACCTAGCCTATCTCACAGTTTCCAATCCTAACCTACTCTAGCCTACTCTGCCCTATCCTAACCTAGCCTATATCACAGTTTCCAATCCTAATCTACTCTAACCTACTCTACCCTAGCCTACTCTATTCGACTCTAGTTTAGCCTACTCTAGCCTAGCCTAGCCTACTTAGCCTACTCCACTCTAGCCTACTAGGCTACTCTAGCCTAGCATACACTAGCCTACTCTGCCCTATCATATCCTAATATAGAATATCTTAGCCTACTCTACTCTATCCTTCTCTAGCCTAGCCTATCCTAGCCTATTCTACATTATCCAAGCCTATCCAAGCCTATCCTAGCATATCTCATCCTGGCCTAGACTACTCTTGCCTACTCTACTTTAACCTTGCCTAACATATGCTACTCTAGTGTCACGTACTCTACAATATTCTAGTCTACTCTACTCTAGCATAGCATAGTTTACTCTAGGCTAGCCTAGCATAATCTACTCTACTCTGGCCTAGTATAGCCTATCCTACTCTACTCTAACCTACTTTAGTCTAGCCTATCCTACTCTACTCTAACCTACTCTAGTCTAGCCTATCCTACTCTATCCTACTCTAACTTAGCTTACTCTATCCTAACCTATTCTTGTCTAACCTACTCTAGCCTAGCCTAGCTTCTCCTACTCTACTCTAGCCTAGCCAAGCCTACTTTACCCTACTTTACCCTAGCCTAGCCTATCCTACCTTAACTGACTCTATTATATCCTATCCTACTCTAGCCTACTCTATCCTATTGTAACCTAGCCTATCCATGGCTTACTCCAGCCTAGCCTATCTACTCTAACCTACTCTAACCTAGCCTAGTCTAGTCTATCCTATTCTACTCTAATCTAGTCTAGCCTAGTCTACTCTATCCTACTCTAGCCTAGCATAGCTTACTCTCGCCTAGCCTATTCTAGTCTAACCTACTCTATCTTACCGTAGCTTAGCCTTGCCTACCCTATCCTAGCCTAGCCTAGCCTACCCTTGCCTATCTATCTTACTCTAAACTAGCCTACCCTAGCCTAGCCTATCGTAGCCTACTCTACCCTACTCTACCCTAACCTAGCCTTGCCTAGCCTATGCTATCCTATCCTATCCTATCCTATCCTATCCTATCATATGCTAGCCTAACCTAATCTAACCTAACGTACTCTACTCTACTCTACTATAGCCTACTATAGTCTACTCTAGAGTAGCCTAACCTACTCTAGCCTATCCTAGCCTACCCCAACCTACTCTAGCCTATTATAGCCTACTGTGGACTACTCTAACCTATTCTAGCCTACTCTAGCCTAGCCTAGCTTACTCTAGCATATCTTAGCCTACTCTAGCCTATCCGAGCCTACTCTGGCCTATCGTAACCGACTCTCACCTAGCCTACTCTACGTTAGCTTACTCTACCTTACCTTAGCCTACTCTAATCTAGCCTAGCCTACTTTAGCCTACTCTAGCCTTATCTAGCCTAGCTTAGCCTAGCCTACTATAGCCTATCCTAGTCTACTCTGACTAGCTCTACTCTACTTTATTGTAGCCTAGCATAATCTACTCTAGCTTAGCCTATTGTAGGATAATTTATCCTAGCCTAGCCTACATTATCGTACTCTAGCCTACTGTGCTCTAGCCTAACCTAGCTTACTCTACCCTAGCCTAGCCTACTCTACCCTAGCTTAGCTAAGCTTACTCATTCTAACGTACTCTAGCCTAGCTGATTCTAGTATAACCTACTCTAGCCTAGCCTAGCTTAGCCTACTCTACTCTGGCCTATTTGGCTACTCTAGAGTAGCTTAGCATACTTTATCCTACCCTAGCCTAACCTAGCCTAGCCTACTCTATCCTATCCTAGCTTAGCCTAACCTACTCTAGACTAGCCTATTGTATCCTACTCTACTCTACACTAGCCTAACATAGTCTATCATATCCTATCATATCCTAGCCTACTCTAGCCAACTCTTCACTAACCTAGCCTACTCTACTCTACTCTAGCCTAGCCTAGCCTACTCCAGCCTACTCTTCTCTACTCTAGCCTAGCCTAGCCTACTCATGCCTACTCTAGCCTAGACTAACCTGGCCTATTGCAGCACAGCCTAGCCTACTCTACTCTATTATAGCATAGCCTAGCCTAGCCTAGCCTATCTTAGCCTCGCCTACTCTACTCTACTCTAACCTAGCCTACTCTACTCTAGCCTAGCCTATCCTACTCTACCCTAACCTACTCTACTATACTCTAACCTAGCCTAGCCTACTCTCTCCTACTCTACTCTATTGTATCATAGGCTAGCCTACTATACACTAGCCTAACATACTGTAGCATACTCTACTCTACTCTACTCTAGCTTAGCCTACTCTACTCTAGCCTACTCTAGCCTACTCTAGCCTACTCTACTGTAGCTTACTCTAGCCTACCCTACTCTAATCTAACTTAGCCTACTATGGCCTACCCTAGCCTGGCCTACTCTATCCTACTCTACTCTAACCTATCCTCACCTAGCTTACTCTAACCTATCCTAGTTTATCTTACTCTACTCTAGCCTAGCCTAGCTTACTCAAGCCTTGCCTAGGCTACTCTACACTAGCTTAGCCTAGCTTACTCTAGTCTATTATCCTACTCTAGCCTAATTTAACATAGGCTAGGCTAGCCTAGCCTACTCTAGCCTAGCCTAGCATACTCTATTTTAGGCTAGTCTACTCTATCCTAGCCTAGACTGCTCTAGCTTAGCCTAGTCTACTCTACTCTACCCTAGCCTACTCTAGCCTATCGTATTCTACTATAGACTATGGTATTCTACTCTAACATACCCTACGCTGGCCTATCCTACTCTAGCCTATCCTACTCTATCATAGCGTAGTCTAAGCTAGTCTACTCTAGCCTAGCCTAGCTTACTCTAGTAGGCTAGCCTCCCTTAGCCTACTCTTGCATATTCTATCCTAAGCTAGCTGGCCTAGCCTACTATAGTCTACTAAATTTTTAAGAGTTTATCTATAAAAAGTGTAATGAAAATCAATGTTAAAAAACATTTACCTACAATTTTATTTGATAGGATGTATTTGAATATAAAAACATTGTAATTTTATATTATATAATTCAATGATTTTTTCATTATACATTATCTTATTTTAATTAAAACCTATATAAGTTTACAGAAATTTTATGTATATAGATGTTGTAGTTGACATTTACATTAGAATTTAATTTTATAATGTAGATTTATAAATTTTAAAACATTGTAACTTTATATTAGATAAATTAAACATTTTTCATTATATTACTTAAATTAAACAAATACACCATATTACATCACTAAAATAATATAATATAAAAATTTAATAATATAAAAATTATCTTAATTTCAAAATCATTTTAAAAATAAATTAAAAATAAATAATATAATTATTTAAAAAATTAAATATATAGTATTAATTAAAAATTAAATATAACCAAAATATTTAATATATATAAAACAAAAATTAACATACAAATTTAAGACATTAATTAACAAAAAATTTGTAAGATATACAAACTCAACAATCATTTAATATAAAACCACATTGTCTCATAAATTAGATTCAAGCAAACTAGAAATTAGATTAAATTATAAGAGGAGGGCAGCCATGAAAAACACAAGTTACACTAACAAACTACATCGCTGAGTAAATAAAGCTAAACTACATATCTTATGATATCCTAGCTTAGGGCTACCATATCCTACTCTAGCCTATTCTAGCTTACTCTAGGATGGCCTAGGCTAGACTAACCTACTTTGCTTTATCCTGTCCTAGACTACTCTAAGAAACTCTAGCTTAGCCTGTCCTACTCTAAGCCCAAACTATCCTAGCCTACTCTAGTATAGGCTACCTTATTTACACCATCTTATCCAACTTCAACCTAACTTAGCCTTCTTAGCGTGCTCTAGCCTAATATATCCTAGGAGATCCTAACTTTGCCTACTCTAGCCTACTCTACCTAGTATATCCTAACATGCATTAGCCCGCTCTAGCATAGCCTAACCTATCCTACCATAGCCTAGCCTAACCTATACCTTCATACCCTACTCTAGCAAAACCTAGCCTAGCCTATCCTACTCTACCTAAGCCTAGCCTAGAATAGCCTACTCTACTCTAGCCTAGCCTAACCTAGAATAGGCTACTCTACTCTAGCTAAACTAAGCTAGGCTAGCCTACACTAGCCTAGGCTAAGCTAGATTATCCTACTCAAGCCTAAACTAACCTAGAATAGCCTAGCCTAACATGGCCTTCCCTATTCTAACCTAAACAATCCTACCCTACTCTAACTTAACCTACTCTTGCCTAACATATCCTACCATGGCGTAGCCTAACCTAGTTTAGCCTGGCCTAACCTAGCTTAGATTATCATAGCCTACTTTACTCTAACCTAGACTAACCTACTTTAGCCTAATGTAGCCGAGAGTACTCTAACCTAGCCTAACCTACACTGACCTGGCCTAACATATTACAGCGTAGCATAGCCTAGTTTAGCATAGCCTAACACATCTTATTCTAGCCCAACCTAGCTTAGACTAGCCTATCCTACTCTACTCTATCCTAACCTACTTTACTCACAGGGGCTTCACTATGGGAGAAATATCATACAACGTTCATTCATATTAGGGGAGATATATTAAGGAAACAATGACATAATATATTCAACACACAATAGGCTCTAAATGGTTTTTATATTGGAAAGTATAGAAAATGAAGCTCAATGTTAATAGAAAAATATAAAGGATTATAAAAAATGTTAATGAAAAAATGGAAACCTACAATATCTCTTGAAAGTAGGGGTTCTTTAAATTGGAAAAATGTAATCGGTTCACATTTGTTGGGGGTAAAATGATGTGTTTTTTAGAAGTATTTTCGATTATGTAGTCAAAATAAGGGTATTGTTTAGCATTCCACGAACGCATTCTAACCAAGCCTATCCTACTTTATGAAAGCCTAACATGCCTAGCCTAGTTTGACCTAGCTTACTCTAGCCTAGATCACCCTAGCTTAACCTACTCTAGCCTAGCCTAACCCAACCTAGCTTAGCCTAGCCTAGCCCAACCTAGCTTAGCCTAGCCTAGCCTAGCCTAACCTAGCCTAACTTTAGCCCTAGCCTAGCCTTGCCTAAACTAACCTAGCCTAACCTAAATTATTTAGCCCTAGCCTAGCATACTTTAGCTTAGCCTATTGTAACCTATCCTAGCCTATCACACTACCCTAGCCTAGCACGCACTAGCTTATCCTACATTACTCTAAACCAACCTATTATACTCTAGTTTACCCTACTCTAACCTACTTTAGCCTAGCCTACTATAGCTTAGACTGGCCTCGCATTTCGTTACGAACTTTAGCTTAACCTAGCTATCTTACTTTATCCTAGCCTAGCCTAACATAATTTACTCTGTCCTAGCTTAGCGTAGCATAGCCTACTCTTGCCTACCATACTCTATCCTACCATAGCCTAGCTTAACCTAGGCTACTCTAGCCTAGCCTAAATAATGTGATTTTTAGAGGTATTTTCCGATATGTAGTAAAAATAAGGGAAGTTTTTAGTATTCCACGAACACATGTCATATGTCAAAGGGTTCATTAAGAAAAACATCCATGAATTTATAATAAATAAACCTCTCCTACTTAGCCAAGCCTAACTTAGCCTAACCTAGCTTGACTAAGCTTACTTTAGCCTGGCATAACCTAGTTTAACCTACACTAACCTAGCCTAGCCTAACCTAAATTAGTGTACTTTAGCCTAACTTACTGTAGCCTGGCCTAGCCTAACCTACTCTAGCCCTAACCTAGCCTACTTTAGCATAACCTACTTCAGCTTAGTCTAGCCTTTCACACACTAGCCTAGCTTAGCCTAGCATAGACTAGCCTCTCCTACTCTACTCTGAACCAACCTACTACACTCTAGTGTAGGCTACTCTAACCTAGTTTATCCTAGCCTACTCTATACTAGCCTAGCCAAGCCTAGCCTAGACTTACATAGCCAAATATAGCCTAATCTAGCCTAGCTTACTTTATCCTAGTCTAGCCTAGTTTATCCTAGCTTAGGTTACTCTATCCTATCCTACCCTAGCCTAGCCTACTATTTCCTAACTTACTCTATCGTACCATAGCCTAACCTAACCTGGCCTACTCTTCCTTACTTTAGCCTAGCCCAACCTAACCTAGCATAGTCTATCCTAGTATATCCCTGCTTAGCTTAGCCTACTTTAGCCTATCTTAGCCTAGCTTAGTTTAGTCTACCATAAACTAGCCTACTCTAGTCTACTCTACCCTGTCCTAGCTTAACATAATCTATCCTAGTTCAACCTATTCTAGCCTAGTCTACTCTTTCCTAGCCTAGCCTACTATAGCATAACGTAGCCTAGGGTAGCCTACACAAGCCTAATGTATTATAGCTTAGCATAGCCTATACTAGCCTAACCTAGCCTAGCCAAGCCTACTCTAGCCTTACCTACTCTCGCCACGCTTAGCCTAGCCTAGCCTCCTCTAACCTAGTGTAGCCCAATGTAACATAGCCTAGGTTGTAATAGCATACTCTAACCTAGTCTATCCCTCTCTAACATAGCCTAGGTTGGACAAGCCTAGTTTAGCATAGCCTAGCTTGCTCTTGCCTAGCCTAGTCTACTCTAGCCTAGCATACTATAATGTATCCTAGCTTAACCTACAACAGTATACCCTAGCCTAGCCTAGCCTAACTTAGCCTACTCTAACCTACATTGGCCAAGCCTACTCTAGCCTAGCCTTAACTATCATATCGAACTCTATCTTACTCTTGCCTAGCCTAACGAACTCTAGCCTAGTTTATCCTATCCTAGCCTACTCTATCCTAGTGTAGATTAGCTTACTCTTGCCTAGCCTAGCCTAGCCAACTCTACCCTAGCTTAACCTAACCTACTCTTACATTATAGCCTACTCTAGCATAGTATAACCTAGACTAGCATACTTTAACCCTACTTTAACCTACTTTACCCACAAATAGTCTAGCCTAGCCTAGACTATCGTAGCAAAATTTATTAGCCTAGCCAACATACTGTACCCTAGTCTATCTTAGTCCAATCTAGCCTAGCCTTGCCTACTCTAGCCTAGCCTAACCTAACTTATAACAACCCACTCTTGCTTAAGCTTTCCTAGCATTACCTTGCATAGCGTAGCTTTCTGTAGCTTAGCCTAGCCTACTCTACCATAGCTTAGCTTAGCCCACTCTAACCTAGCCTACCATAGCCTAGGCTAGCTTACTCTTTCTTAGACTAGCCTAGCCTTACCTTCCCTAGCATAGCTTTCTCTAGCCTATGCTAGTCTACTCTGCCCTAGCTTAGCTTAGCCTTCTCTAGCCTACCAGCCCTGTCCAACCTATCATAACTTACTCTAACCTAGTCTAATTTATCCTAGCCTACTCTAACCTACTCCAACTTAGCCTAATCTAGTCTACTCTAGCTTAGCCTAGCCTAGTCTACTCTCGCTTAGCCTATCCTAACATACTCTAGCCTTCCCTACTCTAGGCTAGCCTAACTTAGGTTACTCTAGCCTAGCCTAGCTTAACCTAATGTAGCCTAGCCTACTTTAGCCTAGTCAAGCCTAACGTAACCTAGCCCACTCTACTCTAACCTTGTCGCACCTAGCCTAGTCTAGCATATCCTATTCTACTTTAATTTACTCTAGCCTACTCTAGCCTACTCTATCTTACTCTAACCTAGCTTAACCTACTCTAGACTAGCCTATTCTAGTCTAAACTACTTTGGCCTAACCTAGTTTAGCCTACTCTACTCTAGCCTACCCTATCCTACTTTACAGTACTTTAGCCTAGTTTAGCTTAGCCTACTCTATCTTATTCCATCTTTGCCTAGCCTATCTTAACATAGTATAGTGTAGACTTGCGTACATTAGCCTATATTAGTTTTTTTTATAGTTTCCTATCCTCTTCTACTCTAACCTACTCTAACCTAGCCTACTCTATCCTAATCTAGATTAGCTTAGCCTAGCTTAGCCTAGTCAAACGTAACGTGGCCAAACCTAGTTTAGCCTATTCTACTCTAGCCTACTAGGCTATTATATCCTAGCCAAGCCTACTTTAGAGCACTTTAGCCTACCCTAGCCTAGCCTACCTTAGCCTACTATATCCTATTTTATCCTAGCCTAGCTTATCCTAACCTAGTATAGCCTAGATTTTCCTACATTAGCCTAGCCTACCCTAGCCTAGCCGACCTTAGCCTACTCTATCCTTCTAGCTTAGCTTAGCCTACTCTAGATTGGCCTATTTTCGTCTAACCTACTCTAGCCTAGCTTGCCTTAGCCTACTCTATCCTAAATTATCCTAGCCTAGCCTATCCTAGCCTACTTTATCCCATCCTAACCTAGACTATTCCTAATCCACTCTAGCGTATTAGCCTACTCTACCCTAATGAACTCTAGCCTACTAGGCTAGTCTACCCTACCCTAGCCTAGCCTACTTTAGCCCATCCTATTATACTCTAAGCTACTCTATCCTACCTCAACCTACTCTATCGTATTCTAGCCTACTTTAGCCAAATCTAGGCTAACATATTCTAATTTAGTCTGCTCTATCATTCTCTAATTTAGCCTAGCCTAGCCTACTCTACCATTCTCTAATTTCACCTACTTTAGCGTGGCCTATTATAATCTAACCTACTTGAGCCTAGCCTAGCCTACTTAGCCTACTCCACTCTAGCCTACTAGGCTACTCTATCCTAGCCTACGGTAGCCTCCTCTACCCTATCATATCCTAATCTACTCTCCTCTAACCTTCCCTAGCCTAGCCTATCCTAGTGTATTCTACACTATCCAAGCCTAGCCTAGACTATCCTAGCCTATCCCATCCTAGCCTAGTCTACTCTAGCCTAATCTACTCTAACCTTGCCTAACATATGCTACTCTAGCCTCTCATACTCCACAATATCCTAGTCTACCCTACTCTAGCTTAACCTACTTTACTCTAGCCTAGCCTAGCATACTCTACTTTACTCTAGCCTAGCCTAGCCTATCTTGTTCTACTCTAACCTACTGCCGTCTACTCTAGCCTACTCTATCCTACACTAGCTGAGCTTACTATAGCCTAACCTATTCTTGTCTAACCTACTGTAGCCTAGCCTAGCTTCTCCTAGTCTACTCTAGCCTACTAGGATACTCCAGCCTAGCCAAGCCTACTTTAGCCTACTTTAGCCTACCATAGCCTAGCATACCTTAACCTACTCTATTATATGCTATCCTACTCTATCCTATCCTAGCCTACTTTATCTTATCGTAACCTAGCGTATCGATGGCTTACTTTAGCCTAGCTTTTCTACTCTAACTTACTCTAGCCTAGCCTAGTCTAGTTTATTCTATTCTACTCTAACCTAGTCTAACCTAGACTACTCTACCCTACTCTAGCCTAGCTTAGCTTACACTAGCCAAGCCTATTCTAGTCTAGCCTACTCTACTCTAGACTATTAGGCTACTCTAGCCTAGCCTAGACTAATTTAGCCTACCCTAGCTTAGCCTACCCTACCGTAGCCTAACCTACCCTATACTAGTCCAGCATATCCTAGCATACTCTACGCTAGCCATGCTTATCCTATCATAGTCTAAACTACCTTAGCCTAGCCTAGCCTAACCCACCCTAGTCTACTCTACTCTAGCCTAGCCTAGCCTAGCCTAGTCTACTCTACTTTATTCTAGCCTAGCCTACCCTATCCTATCCTATGATATCCTATCCTAGCCTAACCTACTCTATCCCAGCATACTCTACTCTAGTCTATTATAGCCTAGCCTAGCCTACTCTAGCCTACTATACTCTACTCTAGAGTAGCATAACCTACTCTAGCCTAACCTAGCTTACTCTAGCCTACTCTAGCCTTACTGTAGCTTAACATAGCCTACTCTAGCCTTTCCTTGCCTACATTAGCTTACTCTACCCTACTCTACTCGACTCTAGCTTAGCTTACTCTACTCTACTCTAGCCTACTCTAGCCTACTTTACACTAACCTCGTCAAGCCTACACTCACCTATCCTAGCATACTATGCCTAGCTTACTCTACTCTACCTTAGCCTACTCTACTATAGCCTAGCCTACTCTAGCCTACTCTAGCCTTAATCTAGGCTACGCTAGCGTGGCCTACTCTAGGCTAGCTGAGTCTACTCTAGCCAACTCTACTCTACTCTACTATAGCCTAGCCTAGCCTAATCTAATCTATCTTAGCCTACTCTACGATATTGTACCCTATCCTAGCCTACTCTATCCTACTCTAGCATAGTATAACCTACTCTAGCCTACTCTACTCTATCCTAGCCTAGTGTGCTCTAGCCCAACCTAGCCTACTCTACCCTAGCTTAGCTGTGCTTACCCAACCCTAACATACTATAGCCTAGCCTATTCTAGTCTAGCCTACTTTAGCCTAGCATAGCTTAGCCTACACTACTCTAGCCTAGTAAGCTACTGTAGCCTAGCTTTGCATACTTTATCGTACCCTACCCTAACCTAGACGAGCCTAATCTATCCTATCCTAGCTTAGCCTAGCCTATCATATCCTACTCTACTCTACTCTACTTTAGCCTAACCTAGCCTATCATATCTTATCATATCCTAGCCTACTCTAGCCTACTCTACTCTAACCTAGCCTACTTTACTCTTCTCTAGTCTAGCATAGCCTAGCTTACTCTAGCCTACTCCAGCCTACCCTAACCTAGCCTACTCTAGCCTAGGCTACTCTACTCTAGACTAGCCTAGCCTACTATACTCTAGCCTAACATGCTCTAGCATACTATACTCTACTCTACTCTACTCTACTCTATCTTAGCCTAGTCTACTCTCTCCTACTCTACTCTACTCTATCTTAGCCTACTCTACTCTCTCTTACTCTACTCTAATCTATCCTTGCCTAGCATACTATACTCTATAATAACATACTGTAGCATACTCTACTCTACTCTACTCTATCTCACCCAACTCTATTGTAATCTAGCCTAGCCTAGCCTACTATAATCAAGCCTAACATACTCTAGCATACTCTACTCTGTCTTAACCTAATATACTCTAGCCTACTCTAGCCTAACCTACTCTACTCTAGCCTATTCTAGCCTAACCTAGCCTACTCTAGCCTACTATACTCTAGCTTACTTTAGCCTACCCTACTCCAACCTAACCTAGCCTACTCTAGCCTAGCCTAGCCTACTCTAGCATATCCTAGCCTACTCTACTCTAACCTATCCTAGCCTAGCTTACTCTAACCTATCCTAGCCTAGCTTACTCTACTCTAGCCTAACCTAGGTTACTCAAGCCTAGCCTAGGCTACTCTACCCTAGCTTAGCTTAGCCTAGTGTAGTCCATTATCCTACTGTATCCTAATTTACTCTAGGCTAACCTATCCTAGTCTAGTCTACTTTAGACTAGCTTAGCCTAGTCTACTCTAAACTAGCTTAGCCTGCTCTACCGTAGCCTGCTCTAGCCTAGTCTAGCCTAGCATACTCTATTCTAGCATAGTCTAACCTAGTCTACTCTAGCTTGGCCTAACCTACTGTAGATTATCTTAGCCCACTCTACTCTACCCTAGCCTACTCTAGCCTATCTTATTCTACTATAGCCTATCGTATTCTACTCTAACCTACCCTACCTTACCCTAGCCTTCTTTAACCTATCCTACTCTATCATATCCTTGTCTAACCTAGTCTACTCTAGCCTAACCTAGGTTACTCTAGTAGCCTAGCCTACCTTAGCCTACACTAGCCTATTTTATCCTAAGCTAGCTAGCCTAGCCTCTATAGTCTACTAAATTTATAAGAGTTTGTCTATATACATATTGTAGTTGAGACAATTAATAAAAGGTGTATTCAAAATGAGCATTAAAAAACATTTACATACAATTTTATTTTAATATAAAAGCATTCTCATTTTATATTATATAATTCAATCATTTTTTCATTATACATTATCTGATTTTAATTAAACCCTATATAAGTTTATAGAAATTTTATGTATATAGATGTTGCAATGACATTTACATTGAAATTTAATTTTATATTGTAGATTTATATATTCTAAAACATTGTAACTTTATATTAAATAAATTTAAAAATTTTTCCTTATATTAATTAAATTAAACAAATACATCATATTACTTAATAATATAAAATTTAAGAAAATATTAACTATTTTAAATTTTAAAATCCTTTAAAATAAATTAACTAACTAATATTAATAAAAATATTAAAAATAAAAATATTAATATAATTAAAATTTAAACATAATCAAAATATATTAAATATATATATATATATATATATATAAACCAAAATTTGTATAAGAAATTAATTAACAACATATTTCTATGATGGAAAAGCTCAACAATCATTTAGCAACATAAAACCACATTGTTTACAATCATTTAGCAACAAAAAGCCACATTGTTTCATAAATTGGATTCAAGCAAACCAGAAATTACATTTAATTATAAAAGGACAGCAACCTTGAAAAACACAAGTTATACTAACCAATTTTTATCACTCACGCCGAACTACATAGCTGAGAAAATAAAGCTAAACTAGAAAAGAATTACAGGGAAACTGGAGAAAAGGAAGTTAAACACACTAAAGTTAAAGTTAATGAAGAAACTACGATGATTTTAGAAGCACTACATGTATGGAAGGAATGAGTACAAACTAAGAACTACATGTATGGAAGGAATGAGTACGAAGTACAGTAATCAACAGAGAAATTAGAAATTAAGTAATGAACCATAACGATCTGAGGGATTGATAATTCATAGAAAATACTTTCAGAAAATTAACCAAAAAAAAGTCACAGGAAGACTTGTTTTCCAACTCTATAGGGGAGGAGAGATTAATAGGAAGAAGATTGAAAAGAAAATTATAAAAAATTAAATAATAGACAACCATTTAAAATAAATTAATATATTAATAATTATAATAATAAAATAGTTCAAGGAAAATGTAATATACAAAATTTATAAGACATTTAGAAACAACATATTTGAAGATGTAAAAGCTCAGCTCCAAATAAAATATAAAACCACATTTGAAAAAATATATAATATAAAACCACATTGTTAGAAAAAATTATAAGAAAAAGGAAGCCCTGAAAAATGGATTTTTATAACTCACATCAAACTACACCGAATTAAATAAAGTTAAACTATAAAGGAATTGCATCGAAACTATGCTACACCATAAAAGAAAATTGAACTAGTGGAGAAACAAAATATTGAACACATTGGAATGTTTAAACGTACATGCAAGATGAGAATACAACAGTTTCAATTAATGGCGAAACTATAATGATTTAATAACCGCTGCATGCGTGGATGTAATAATATGAATAGAATGGGATGAGAAGGAACTTGAATTATGAGCGGAGAAACTAATCAAAGAATGGAGAGATGGTATAATTTAATAACGAATAGAAAATATTTTCAGAAAATCAATTATTGGCTGGATTGATAATTAATAGAAAATAATTTAGAAAATTTGAGAAAAAGAAAAACCATAGAACTCTCGATTTCAGTGATTACAGGGCTGAAGACTTAACTTAAAGAAATCTGAAATAGAAGGACTAGGGTTTCAGAGACTAGAGGAAATGTACCTGTAATTGAAGCCCAGCGAGTTATTGAGGAGGAGCAGTGAGTAAACCATACCCGGCTCTTTAATCCAAGGTTCCTATCCATCATAATAATACAACAGAAAATAATCCCTTCACTAACAATACAACATAAAATACTCCCTTCACTAATTTTCAAGCAAATAAAAGAATTTCCATTTCAGAATTAATGGCTAAACTACATCAGGGTACACGAGTGGATGGAATGATGTCGTGGCTAAAAAAAACAACAGATTATACACTCAAAAATTAAAAGAATATACCCTGTTCCTTGTGTAGTTTGACCGGAGGAAACCTCGATATATACCCTATTCCTTGTGTAGTCTGATTTGACCCGAGGAAACATCAATTCTTTCATTATAGGGTACAAGAAATTAACAAAAAGAAAATGGAACTGAATGGGATCGCTGAATTAGAGGAATCGAGGAGGAGCATAACCGACCCTTCAATGGGAGGTTCCTATCGATCACAACAACACAACATAAATCCCTTCAATAATTTTCAAGGAAATAAAAGGAATGCCCTAGAGTTGAGTTTTGATATACATGGAAATACATTGCAATGGCTGAAATTAATCAAAGCACACATGAATCAATATAATATGTACCTGAAAATAAAAGACGCAGAGAACATAGCCGCGCAAGCGCACAGACTGAGATGCCCAAGCGCATATACCAGACCAAACCAAACACATATAAACATACCAGATCAGACCATCGGACCAGACAAGAGGTAAATGAGAAATTTATGCAATCTTCGATAGATATATGTAGGGTTTCTCTCAACGGATATATTGGCCTCCTTCTTTGAATAACGGGTTCAGAGACAAATTCGTGTCTATTCCACAAATGGGAGGGAATTTAAAATTGGTCCACAAATGGGAGGGAATTTAAAATTGTTTTACCCCACCGTCCTTTAAGAAAAGGAGGCATAAAACGTTGATGTTTTTCTTTCCTTTAATTTCGATTGTTTTAATCACTGCTTTTTCTCATTTTTCATTTAACTTAAAATAAGGTTCATATGACTTCGACAGAGATGCAAAATTTTTATGAAATTAGATGAAACTTATCAACCACAATTCTCAAAATTAATTAGATGAAACTTATCAACTACAATTAAGAAATTGGTAAAGAACTTTACATGTGCATTCAAGCACTATGATGGAAACATGTCAACAATATGCAATACACACTAACAATAACTTTAACAACATGCTCGTGTGCACAAACTATATTATTATTGAGTATCAATTGTGTGGTTTTTTACTTGACACCTTCATGCCAACATGACATAAAAAGAATGGTCAATTGGTGGGTATAAAGCAAGGAATGAGGAACCGGGAATAGAATAAAGGGTATTCATAGTTGTTAGCCCTTCATTTTATCAATTATTTTTCCTATTCTATTGAAACTTTTGATACAATTTTCTCAAAAACTTGACTCTCTTATAGAAAAGTTATGTTTTCTTCAGTTATTAAGATTACTTTTATATTTATTTTTGTGTGCACATGATATTCTTATATTATTAAATTGGAGGATTTGAATTGCATAGGGAGGTTGAGATCCCCAAAAAAATATAGGATTTAAGGATAACACCGATCAATAAAAGAAGTGCTTAGGATTTCAATTAGATTTTCCCTCCAATCATACATAGGAGGATAGGTTGATATACTAGAGAACTTATATTTTTTTCAATGTTATTGTTTATCTAATACTACCAACATGTGATGTTGAAGTAGAAGAAATCCTATTACCTTATCATTATGATATGTTTTCAATAAGAGAATAAGACAACCTTTTTCAATCATTGATTAGGTCCCACTCAACAAGAGATAAGAGAACATGTATATGCATCTCTTTCTTATATTTCAATTCTATTTCATTGTTGATTATATACTTTTATGGTAAGAATATTTATTCCTATAGTACACTAAGATAACTAGTTAATTCAAGTTATTTCTAGAATTTATATATTTTGTTTCATGTCTTTGAATAACACTTATGTGATTTATACTTCCTCCGTTTAATTTCTACGATTTAGTTTATAATCCTTAGTACTTGAAGCATGTTTGATAAGAAATATAATATTTCTAAGAGCTATAAGAATTAGATATCTAATAGCATCCTTTAGTATCTTAGTCCCAACAACGCATTAACCTATTTCTATGGGAAATTTTAGGGGCTAATATTTGTAGGTTGGCTATTTTTTCATGATTTTCTCGAAAAAAACATTCGCCAATTTCCAATTTTTTTAGAAATTATTCTCCTAAATTTTAGAGATCAAAATTATTTTATCATAAAATTTCTAAAATTATTTTACCATAAGATTTCCAAAATTTAAGATAAAGTTTAATCCTTAAAATTTTCCCTATCTATTTCTTTATTCCTTCACAAATGAATTGATATATTTATCCATCCTTGTAAATTGTGAAGGGAGTTACAATGAATATCACAAGAGTTATGGTATGAACCATAGAGAAATGACTTGTTAAACTTGAACATTCCACCTATGCAATTATTTAGAATTCTATTTAATTGCAAATTAAGATCTTCGTAGTTGCATAGGTAGTGTATCACACCTCATAAGTTTCCACAAAACATAGGTTTACATTTAAAGTTAGCTAAGATATTTAGAATTCATTGTTGCATTATTATACATTTTAAAATATATTAAAAAATAAAATATCATTTAATAACTAGTTTGCATGAATCGACCTAGAGACACATATGGTATATTTTTACAAAAAAAATCATTTTTTGGGATAGCTCAAGTACATACAAGTGATCAAGTACAATAGAAATAGGATTATCAAGAAAACATCCAAAATATTCTTGAATACTTTTCTGGTTGACTTGAAGGTGGAGCAAGAAATTTTGTTAATCCTTTATTTAATCTTGTGAATCTTCTTGCTAATAGAAAATGTTAAACATAGTGAAGGATATAAATATCAAACAAACATGGAAAAATAAGAAGAATAAGAATTTTAAATATTTGAGTTCTCCATTTCAAAAATCAATCAAGAATGAAGGATGAATAATATCAATCCTATTATTCTTCATTTCCATGTCCTTACCATATAATTCCATGACATCTTTCTCTTCAAGTTTGATGTTATCTATGGGACATATGTCCATTCTTTATATGCTAAAAGACTCAAAATTTAACCTTCTACCTTAAAATATCTATATTCTAGGTGCTTGATGAGTTTGGAAGGAAATAACATTACTAGTTTGGAGCAAGTGATGTTTAATTTTAAGCACAACAAGAAGGTCTAGTTGTGTTAAAAATAACTACACTAGAAATTACAAGTCAACCAAAGAAGAGAGAATGACATAGAACTCAAATAGACTAAGGGATCAGAATACCAATTTTAATTCTTTATCAAGATACTAAACAATTTCACTAATTGATTACAAATGAATAAAATTAGTAGAAAATAAACTCTCCTTCTGCATGCACAAGTAGTAGAAAATAAAATCTCCCTTAGTTCTAATCAACTAGGCCAAAAATGGAGTTGTATGGCCTAAAATTGAGTGAGGTTCAATAGTTAGGACTAATAACAGAGTTCGATAAGGATAGGCTAAGTGATAAATAAGTAAGAATTTCAATAATAACAGACACATGCAACTCTTAACACAAGAAATTAAGAAAGACCTCAAGGATATGACTAAATTTCAAAGGATAAGGTTTCCTAGGATAAAGTGTTTTGAGGATAATGTTTTGGTTAAGGTATTTCGCCATGAATAGGAAGGAAATGTTCACTTGTGGATAAATATTGTAGAGATAATTAAGTATTCATTAATGGATAAAATATATCCATGTTATCACCTAGTTGCTCCCATATATCATCGTACATAACATCCCTTGCTAAAGATAGACATATTATAAATACGAAATGTTAAAAATAATAGAACCACCTAAAGGGTAGGAAATGTAGGGTAGGTAAGGTAGGTAATTTTCATCTACACCAAAACCCCCTTGAACCACAACTACAATGTGCCCAATAAATGAATCGCAGTAATTTATAGCCATGTTAGGTACTTAAATACAAAACAACTATATTAGCCCTAACAATCTTTAGCCATCTTAGGCACTCATGCAAGATAAAACTTATGAAAAAAACTACTTTTTAAAATGTTAGGTAAACTGGGGAAAATAATGGCAATAAAACTTCCTTCCCCCCAAAAATAGAAGAAGCATATTATGCGTTAGAGTCCTGCAGTGGTATGATTCATAATTTTTGAATTGGCTGAGATTAAGTCTTGTAATATTGTACATACCCTGCTTTTTACAAATGTATTCCATATTAAATTTAAAAAATGTAAAGAGGGTATGTCCTAAAAGAAATATCAAAGGACAAAAAGAATAAGAAAAGATCAAAAAAATGAAAAGATACGAACCCCAAACAAAGATAGGTCATGAAAGTGTGCAAGTCCAAGTGCCAATACTCTTTACTTTACTCTTTAGAATAATGGTTGTGTGCACCTTGTCAAACATGGCACAACCCATGATAGTCAAACTATTTAGTCTTGACGATTTAAAATTTGGTGATGTTAGATTGGAACGAAAAGAGCACAATATTGTTGTGTATATCAGATTTATTATTGTTGAATGTATCAGGTGAAGCTACAGCAAAAGATTTTCTAGTCAAGTCAGGGACTTTGTACCAATATAAATCTCTAGTGAAAAAATTGTTCCTACAAAAAAATATGTATAACCTAAGGATGAAGGATGGAGACTTGGTGACAGGCATCTAAATGCATTTAATAATGTTGTCAGAAAGTTATTATTTTTTGATATATAAATTTCAAATAAGATAAGTGTGTAAGTTTTTTGGGTTCTTTACCAAATTTGTGGGATAGTCTAGTTGTTGCAATAGGTAGCAACGCAAATACCTAGAATTTGGATGAAATAGTCTCATCATTGTTGTTAGAGGAGATGAGATGGAAAAATATGGAGAGCCAGACTCGAGATTCCTTGTCTATATGAAGATAGTACTTGAGCGGAAAAAAAGGTCCTTCATTGCTAGATCTAAATCTAGAGGGAGATCTAAATCTCTAGGAAAACCTGTAAATGTATGTTAGAAACGTGGAAAGGAAGGGCACTACAAAAAACATTGTAGATCTAAAGCTGCTGGGAAATGAAAGGGATATGATGATACTTCTGTAGAGGTGAAAGCCACTTCAGATGAAGGTGGGGATGTTTACTTGTCCTCTTCTTCAACTACACATGTAGATCATGAGGCATGTTTGATTGAATAAGGTGTATCCTTTCACTTCACTCCCCATATGGAGTCATTCTGCGAGTATGAAAAATATAATGGTCATGATGTCTTGTTAGGGGACGATAGGGAGGCTAGAATAATTAGACATGAAAAAGTAATGCTAAAGTTGAGAGGTGGAATGGTTAGAACACTTCTTGGTGTTCTACGTATTCTTGCATTGGCTAGAAATCTGAATTCTATAAGTAAGATGGATGATGCAGGTGTAAAAATAGTGTTCGAGAAATATACCTGCAGGATTATTTAGTGAGTACTGGTATTGATGTGAGGATTTCGTATTCAAAATATCTATAAGCTTCTTAGTAGCACTATTATTGATGAGCGTAATAATTTTGTGGTTCTTGAAAGTGGAGAATAAAACCTAGTGGTCTCTGAATAAAAGACCATGTTAAGGAATCAAAGGATTGGATACATTGGAGAGAAGGGCCTTTGATTACTGCATGGTAATGGTATGTTAGAAGATACGTATAATTTCTATGTGGATTTTCATTTCTATGAAAATTGTGTATATGGGAAAAAATTTGGTGAGTTTCCCCACTAGTACTAAGAGCATTAAAGCGATATTAGAGCTTGTGCACAATGATTTGTTTAGACCTATGGCAGTTCCATCACTAGGTAAGTCTATGTACTATGTCTCCTTTATAGATGACTTCTAAAGGAATACATGAATATATGTCCATAGGAATAAATTTGATGTGTTTGCAGGTTTTTAGAATTTAAAGCTTTGGTGGAAAATGAGACAGGGAAGAAGATGAAGGTGTTGAGGACAGATAAAGGTGGAGGGTTTTGCAAGAAGTAATTTGAAGAGTTCTGTAATAAGTGTGGTATAGTACGACAAAAGACTACTCCATACCAATGTCAAAAAAATGGAATTGCAGAAAGGATGGATAGGATGTTGACGGAATAGTAAAGAAGCATGCTCAATGGTGGCAGGTTAGGATAATACTTCTAGTCAGAGGTAGTGGAGACTACGTGTTACCTTGTTAACAAATCACCTTCATCAACCTTGGAGGATAGGACTCCACACAAGGTATGGACTAGTAAGACACCCTCTCTTTCACATATGAGTTTATTTTTCTCTAATGCATATGTACATGTTCCAAAGGAGAAAAGAACCAATTTCGATAGTAAATCTGAAAAGTGCATATGTTTTAGGTTTAAGGATGGTTTAAAAGGTTATAAGTTTTTGAATATCGAAACAAGGAAGGTTGAGTATAGCCAAGATGTGGTGTTTAGAGAGGTGAAATATGTTATTAAAAATGAATTCCTACAAAAGGAACCTAAGAAAATAGAGTTTTAGTTAAAGGTGGAGGAATCATACTCTACAATAGAACACGAATTAGAAGAGGAAGAGCCAAAAACTCTAGCTTTGATAAGAACAGTTCAAGAGTGAAGGCAACTAGAAAGGTACAATCCATCTTATCTTTGTTCAATTTTCTCTTTATCCATTACTGATGATGATCCCTGAACTATCCAAGAGGTAGTAAATTCAGAGGATGGAAAACTTTGGAAAGAGCCCATGGTTGAAGAAATGGCATCTTTGGAAAAAAATGAGGCTTGGGATCTAGTGGAGTTGCCTGCTGGAAGGAAACCCATTGGAAGAAAATGGGTGTTTAAGAAGAAGATCAATGTATAAAGCAAGGTGGAGAAATACAAAGCTCATTTGGTAGAGAAAGGCTATTCTCGCGTACCAGGAATTGATTTTGGTGAGATTTTTATGATGTTTTCAAGTTAGCTTCTATTATATTACTTTTATCTGTTGTTGATGCTTTTGATTTTCTGGTAGAACAGATGGATGTGAAGACAACATATCTTCACGGGGACCTAGAAGAAGAGGTCTACATGAAACAAATTGAAGGTGTTGCGGTGAAGGGTAAGAAACCATTGGTATGTAGGTTAAAAAAGTATTTGTATGGGTTAAAATAGTCACCAAGGATGTGGTATCAGAAATTTGATACATATATACGGGGACTTGGCTTCACTAGAAGTAAGGCAGATCATTATGCACATTTTAAATTTATTAGTGACCATGTTATTTATTGGGTCTTGCATGTGGATGATATGTTGCTAATTGGAAATGACAGAGAAATTATCCAAGATTTGAAGATCCAATATTCCTCAAAACTCGACATGAAGGACCTTGTTGCTTTAAAATATATTTGGGCATGGAAATTAAATAAGATTGGGCAGAGAGGAAGTTTTGGTTGAAGCGAAGGAAGTATGTTGAGACAATACTACCGAGCTTTAATATGTAGGATAGTAAACCAATGAAGGTTCATATTCTTGTAGGTGTAAATTTATCTGCTGAATAGTGTCCCAAGACACAAGAAGAGGAAAAGGACATGTCCCATGTTCCATATGCAAGTGCAGTTGATATCTTGATGTATGCAATGGTGTGTGCTTGAATAGACATTACACATGAAATGGAAGTATTGGGAAGGTTTATGTAAAAACTAGAGAACAAGCATTGGGCAACATTGGAGTGGGTTTTTAGATATTTGTGTGGCACTAGTGATTATGGTTCATGGTACCAAGTTAGACTAGGATTGGACCTAATTTTGGATGTCCATGGCTTTGTTGATGCAGACTGGGCTGGAGATCTAGATCAAGGAATATCCACAAGTGAGTATGTATTTAAATTGTTTGGAAGAGAAATCAGTTGTATGAGCAAGATACATTCTATAGTGGTAGTTTCAACTACACAGGAAAATACATCGCAACCACTAATGCAAGCAAGGAAGTAGTTTGGTTGCAAAGATTATGTTCAAGCATGGGGTGAGTACAATGGGCTTTAAGGATAAACTATGACAACCAAAGTACAATTTTCTTGTCAAAGAAACCTACTTATCATTTAAATCCAAAGCACATTGATGTTGAGTAGCACTTTGTGAGGGATATGGTTGACGAGAAAAAGGTGTTGTTGGTAGAGGTGGAAGATTTGAATAATTTTGCAGATGCAATGATGAAGTCTATGAGTAATGAGAATTTTTCTTGGTGTAGAGAAACAATGAGCATTCCAGGGTTTGACCAATGACTAATCTCTCCTATGACCCCCTATGAGGAAAAAAAAACAACAAGTGGGAGAATTTTGGGTCTGTGTTATATTCTTTCCACAATTAATCTCACATGTGGAGGGTTCATAGGAGGGGTGATATCCCCTCATGTTCATTGCATAAGGTGTAGCAGGGGGGCTCAGAGGGGGTGATATCCTCCCATATCAGAGGCTTTACAGAGGGCCAATAGCCCCCTACACAAGGTCTAGGGAAGTGCCTCGATAAATTTTTTCTACACCCAAAAATGGTGGGTGAAACTACCCATGGTTTGGTTCATTGGTTTTTCACATGATTTTCGACATGTTGGTTTTCTGCCCAAAGTATTTTTTAGATCCGGTCAAGGGAACTATGGTTATCTTCTAATCGAGGGTTAATGGGTTGGTGTTTATGAATTCTTGGACATGTATATATATGTATTGTAACATTGAAAGGAAAATAATGAAAAAATCAATCTTGTAGTCCTAGTTTTGTGATCCAGGGAAAAGTCTATGTTTATTTGTTTTATGTTCTCACCATTATATATTTTTTGTTTTAGTAATTTGTTTCTAGGCAATTGTTGTACGGGGTTAAAACCTACAAAAAGTGTAGTACAATTATTGTATTATTATTAATTTTAAGATGCAAGGTTCATAACATTTGGTATTAGAGCACAAGGACCTAGGGTTTTTTTGCTTCAAATAGGTTATTGTGCGATTTTCACTATAACTTATTTTCTCAGACATTTTAGATCGTGAAAATTTCAAGATATTGAGAAGAAATATTGAGGAAAATATAGTTAAAATTAAATTTTAGTTCTCTATTCTAGATGGGATATACTCTATGGAAGTTAGGTGTTTTGATTAGTTTTGGAATTTATTTCAAATGATCCATCTAAGTACTTTTACTATAATTAATTTCTAGGATGTTTCAAATAGTGAAACTTGATGAAAATTGAGAAGACATATCAAGGTATGTTAGGTAAAAATTTCAAAATTATTTTTAAATAATTTTACATGTGGTAAACTATATATAAGTTTTCTCTTGAGAAGAGGCCAAAAATCCAAAAGTTTTGAGAAAGTTACAATAACTTTCACTTGGCACATAAAATTATGCTTTGACCTATGGAATTGTAGAAAAAATATATTTGTGTATTATAGACCAAAATTTTGTTTCATAAGGGTTCAAATCTTAGATATATATCAAGAAAAGAGTCAACCACTTAAATATACTCCAAATTAAGCTTTTAAAGGTACATAACTTACAGATATCATAAATTTTGATTAGAAGAACCATTTTTATTTGGTGACTAAAAGTTGCAATAAGGAGGATTACTGTCATTTTTCATCCAGAGAAAGCTACAACACCAATTAAACCTCCTGATCGCTCATACACGACACATGAAGAACTAGAAGATATATATTATCGAGTAACCATGTTGGAAGATCAATTGTCACAAATTCAAGGATTAGAAAAGAATACCAAACCAAAGATGGGGGAAATAGGTGAATAAATACAAAATATTCAAGGAAGAAATAGAAAAATCAATGAATTAAAATAAGGAAGAAAAAAATTACAATATTACAAAATCTCTTTAAGAGGGAAATGGAGATCCAAGGAAATCATGAAGATGAGGAGTAGTAAAGTGTTGATACTCAATCACATATTGATATCATTCTATTACAATTGGAGAGCATAAATATTGAATCGTAGAACCATAATGGTGTTTTTCATTCCAAGATCCTCATTATCAAGGTTTCACTTCAATACCAAGGAACTACTATATTATGAAGGTACATATGAGGAATTTTGATAGTAACTATCATATAACACGGATATTCCATATGGAGGAATACTTCTATCTACACCAAGTGGAAGCATTGCCAAAGGTAAATAGTGTAGTCATGTTTTTAGAAAAATATCAACATGTATGGTATTAATGGATTTGTGAATGAAAAGAGGAATCTATTATATCTTGGTCCATTTTTACAAAGGAATTTATATCACATTATTGGAATATTATGAGAAATACAATCTTTAATAAATTGGTAAAACTTTGACAAAAATGCCTAGTTATAAAGAACATTCATTAATTCCAAAAGTTATGTCTTAGGGTAGAAAAATTTCAGGTGATAATTTGTTAAACCTATTTATGGGAACTTTAAAGGAAATATTTGAACACAAGGTGCATCTCTTTAAAGCTAAATCTCTATAAAATTCTTTCAAATCTAGCAAGGAAAGTTAAAAGTAGAAATATGCCAACTAGAAAATTTGTCATTAATAACTATAAAGAAAATCATGCTCTCTCTCCTAAACTAACAAGGTTGAACCTTAGAAAATGGATGAAATAAAAGAAAAGGGACTATGTTTAAATTGTGATAGAAGGTACACTAAGGGGAATAGATGCACTAAGCAGATTTTTTTCTACATAGAAAGTCAATATGAAAAAGTGGAACCATCAAAATATCTAGAGCTAGAAGAGACTTATCTAGCAATAACTTGTCATGAATTGACTGACATTAATATTCACAAACTATTCTAGCATGATATTGTCGCTGCTCACCTACTCCACTAGGACCCCTAAGACTATTTCCTTTAAGTTTTCTAATTTATAGCAGAATTTACTATTTTTTTACAATCTTTAGGGTTTGGAACTTTCATAACATTTTGAGGCCTTCTATGATGTTTTTTTTTGAAAATAAGAAAACCCTTACTTTTCAATAGGGGTTTGTAGTTGGAAGTTGTGGTCCTTGGATATATATTTTAAACGAGGTATAATAAGCACCAAACAATGATCACATGCCAGAGTTACAGACCTAGGAAGTCAATGTTCAAAATAACCCAACATGACCCACAAGCTTTTAGTTCTTCATCTTTTAGGGTTAGGATTTTGGATGTTTAAGGTTTTCAATTGTTTATGATGATGAAAATCAAGGCAATACTCATTGTAACAGAGTTTAGAATCCATTTAGTCATGACATCTCTTCTCAAAGATAATTTACCATCACTCGAGCTAGTTGTTTCTCTTATATATGTACACAATTTTCAACAATTATTATTTATGAATTGAAGTTATGCTTCACTACGTTTATGTGTTTTGGTTTGGATTTGTCTTTCATTTCATTCCTTCATAAATGTGGATCATAAACGCTCTAGAGATAAGGATATAACAAAATAAAAAGGTAATAATATTTATTAATTCAATTGGTACCCATAACTTCTTAAATTAAAAATTTGAAAACCTTATTAATTGCTTTTTAATCCAACTCCAAAATTTTCAATAATGATTGTGGATGGATGTAATATAAATTATTTAGGAAATTTCCATAATATTTAGTTTAATATGGGGGAGTATATATTGGATAATCCTATGATTGAAATCCAAATGGGTGGTGTTGATGTTGTATTGAGGGTCTAATGGTTCTAACCATTAGGAATAGTGGCCCTTAATTTCAATATATTTTCATCAATTTTTACTTAGAAGGAAAATAAATTGACCTTGGAGTCATCCAAGGGAAACCTAGTAAAGTGATAAGCTCTAATAGCATGAAACATTTCCTAAAATGGGGACACCAAAGTGTAATTGCACAAGTTTTTTCAATAGATTTTTAAACATATATATATGCTCTAATCGATGGATATCTAAACATTTATCAAGAATGGTTCGAAGGTATTTGGAGATATTCCTAAAAGTATTCCATGTACTTAAGATCATGACCATGCTATTTATTTGAAACCTCAAAGTGAACCACCTAACATTAGGCAATACAGTATACATATGCATAGAAGAGTGAGATTGAGCTTCATTTTCAAGAAACGTTAAGGGATGCCATCATTCTACCTATTCAAAGTGATTCATCTTCACCAATGTTGGTTGTTATAAAAAATCATGGTTCATGGTATATGTGTCTAGATTAGAGACAACTCAACAAAATGACAATCAAAATTTATTTCCTATTCGAGTCATTGATAATTCTCTTTTATTGTTATGTAATGTGAGTCATGAGATGATTGGGATGCTTAACCTATGCCTTAAGTAACCATGAACCAAAGGAATCTAAGCCATAAAAATCACCCAAGGATTGCATATGGTTTGGGCCACATCGACCGTTAACATGGCTCTATTCTTTCGCATGGGATTTTGAACCAACGACCTTTTCACCATAGAGTGCCTCAACAAAACATCCTTTCGCCATATATTATATGCCCCATGGGCAATCATTGATGAATTACATGGATTAATTTTCTTTACTAACTTGGATCTCAATTTTGGATATCATCAAATCGAAATAATGTAAGAAGACATTCCAAAATTTTTTTTTGAACACATGAAGGTCACTATGAGATTTTGGTTATCGCATTTGGACTTATATATTCACCTTGAAGATTCCAAATCTTGATGAATTCTATTTTCAAGCCCACCCTTAGAAATTTTGTGTTTATTTTTTAATCACATAATAATCTACAAAAAAAGTTGGGAATATCTTGTATAACATGCTGACATGGTATTAACATTATTGGAAAAGCAAGAAATATATGTAAATCCTTCGATGTATTCCTTTGGGATTCAAGAAATGGAATATTTGTGTTAGGTCCATATACTACTAGTGTAACCACTTATTGTTATTAGTGCAACCACCTTATTATACTATTGTGCCCATGTAGTCCCCATATTATTATTATTGTGCTCCATAGAATCCCACTATTGTTATTGTTGTGCCCTTACATTATTATTGTTATGTCGGCTCTAATTACATTATGACCCCTTAGACTCCTATATATAGAAAGGAGATCTTTTCATTTGTATCATCCAAGAATTGTTCTTTTATGTAATGTAAAGGAGGTTTCACCCTTGAAGAGGATGAATTATAAGGTGTTTATATTTCTTTTATATCTCTTTGTGAGCTTGTTTCATAACATTTGGTATTAGAGCTTTTAATTCTAGGGTTTCGCTGCTCCAAAAAGGTAATACTAGTCTTTTCAATATAAATTTCTTTCTATGAAGTTTAAGAAGCTAAAAAGAAACCCATTTGAGCCAAAATCATTGTCAACCTTGGATCCAAATTTTAGATCTTGTCTCGCTATATTTTCGAAGGTATGATCTGAGGAAATTAGGGCTTTTGCAAGCTCCATAATTCCATCTCAAGCTCGCCATCATGGAATTTTTGGTATATTTTGTTGTCTATGAAGGTTCAGACAAAAACATTTAAACTTGTTTGAGCTGAAATCATGGTGAAGCTCAGGCATGAACTTTAGATCTTTTTTATCTATATTTTTGGACATACAATCCAAGACATTTAGGGTTTCTGCAGGCTCCAAAATTAAAACCCAAACAGGTGACCCAGGGAAATCGTCATAACTTTCTCTCTGAGCATGAGATTGAAATTTTGTAAGAATCTACAAAAAGAGCACAGACTGTACTTTTATGTGTATTTTTTTTAGGTATGAAGGTCGAAACACTAACACGTGTAACTTCGTACAAGTTCACTCTACTGAAACACTATATAAGAAGGTCATCTTGGGAGATTGGGCATAACTCTTTCTTGGAGAAGACAGTTTCAATCAGACTAGTGGCATTGGAAAGAGGGCGCAGAGGGCAACTACAAGCCTTAATTTCGAACCCTGAAGATCTCGAATTACAAAGTTACAGACTTTTCAAGATTGATCTCCTAAAACGAAGAGAAAGGCGATATGAGGAAGTTTGATGGCAAGGATCCATTAAATTGGATACTACAGATGGAACAATATGTTGATCTACATGATTTACAACTGTTACAAAAGGTACATGTTGCATCCTTATATTTGTAAGTGAATCAATGTTTATGGTATAAAGGGATTTGTTCTCATAAACCACTTGTCACTTGGTCAATTTTCACGAAGGAAATGATAACACATTATGAGGATACAAAGAGCAACACCTTCTTTAGCTAATTGATAAATCTCAAACAAAAGGGTTCAATGGTAGGGCACATTGAGGACGTCTAAAAAGTGAATATAATGGTAAATTATATTCCAAAGAAGCAAAGTATTGATGTCTTCATAGGGACTTTAAAGGATAACATTTAACGTGAGGTTCGCCTTTTGGAACCTGATTCATTGGAGAAGACATTTAGGTTGGCAAGAAGAATGAAAGTAGAATTATGGAAACAAGGAATCCTACCACTCACAACTATAAATATGGAAGTGTTTTTTATCCTAGCCTTCCACAATCTACAAGGTTTTCACCACAACAATTGGAAGAAAAAAGAGAAAAAAGGCTTCTTTACATTGTGATAGCAAATACACTAAGCGTCATAAGTGTGCTAAGAATAAATTATTTTACATAGATTATGAAGAGGAGAATGAAAAGAATCAAGAAAAATTAAAATAAGAGGATATACACTAGGAGCTAACTCTAGAAAAAAGAAGAAATGAATTTGATCATATCTTGTAAAGCATTGGTAAGAATTACCACTACTCAAACTCTCAAGATAGAAGGACATATCAAGAAGAAAAAGGTTCAAGAAGTAAAAGATCACATTGAGCATCAAGAAATGAATCTGACCATATATTGTAATGCATTCGTAGGAATTACCACCCCTCAAACTATTAAGATAGAAGGGCATATCAAGAATAAAAAGGTAATAATGTTGATTGAATTGGGAAATACCCATAATTTTATTCACTATAAGATAATGAAGGAATTGAATTAGTTCCCATATCTAACACCACAGTGTCAAGTGATGGTTTCAAACGGAAGAACCATAAATTGCTTTAGAAAGTTCCATAATATCAAGCTCTCCATGGGAGAATATGTTTTGAATAGACCAATTCTTTCCATTCGAATGGGTGGTATTGATGTTGTACTAGGAGTCCAATTCCTACAATCTTTGGGGAATTCGAGAAGGATAATTAGCTCTAACAACATGGCAAAGCTTCTAAAAGAAAATCAATGTGGTGCAATTTCACAATTATATTTATTGGAGGTTCCCACATCAAAATCATATATCTCTCCATATTTCGAAAAAGTCTTGGACAATCATTCCAACGTATTTGACACTCCTAAAATCCTCCCACCTATTTGTGTTCATGATCATGCTATTCATTCCTGAAGAACTATTCATTTAAACATCAAGGCTTACAGGTATCCCTTTGTACAAAAGAGAGAAATTGAACATATGGTTGCAGAAATGCTAGAGGTTTGTATAATTCAACCTAGTCAAAGTTCTTTCTCTGCTCTAGTGCTATTGGTACCAAAGAAGGATGGATCATGGTACATGTGTCTGAATTATAGGGATATCAACAAGCTTACTAATAAAGATAAATTTCCCATTCCTATCATTGATGAATTATTGGATGAATTACATGGACCAATTTACTTCAACAAGTTGGACCCTCATGCAGGATATCATCAAATCAAAATGAAGACTAAAGACATTTCAAAAATAACATTTAGAGCTTATGAGGGTCATTATGAATTTTTGGTCCTATCATTTTTCCTTAACAATGCACCTTCTACATTCAAGGGTTTGATGAATTGCATTTTCAAACCCTTCCTTACAAAAGTTGTGTTAGTATTTTTTGATGACATACTAATCTACAACAAGTCTTCGAAAGATCATGTTCAACATGTTGATAGAGTGGTCAGACTATTGGACGAAAAATAATTATATGCAAGAACCTCCAAATGTGTCTTTGGAGTACAAGAGGTGGAATACTTGGGTCATATTGTATCTCATAAAGGTGTTAGGGTAGACCCTCAACAAAAACAAGTTATCCAACTATTAAACGATAACCTCACTTTGGCATAGAATCAAATGAAACAACACGCAGATCAACATTGCATTGAAATAAGTTTTGATATAGGCAATTGGGTAGTTTTACAAATAAAACCATATGAAAAATGTCCCTTAAGCAAGCTAAGAAGGATAATAAACTATCACCAAAGTAATATGGTCCTTACAAGGAGCTACAAAGGATTGATAGTATGGCATAAAAATTCAAACTTCCTTCATCTTCCCAAGTGCCCCCAATATTCCATGTTTCATGGTTAATGAAGTTTATTAGTGACAAGATCCCAGTTCGAACAATATCGTCGAAACTTGACAAGGAAGGAAAAATGATATTGGTACATGAAGAAGTCACATAAACAAGAACTTGATAGCTATGAAATCGATCAATTTTAGAGTATCTCATCAAGTGAAATAACTTACCTGCTCAAGATTCCACATGAGAGGACGAGAATTTTATATAGAAGCATCCATAACTACTCAAGCGTTGAGGACAACACTTTTTGAAGGAGATGGGCATGCTAGGTCGTTATACTACTAGTGTAACCCCTTATTGCTATTAGCACAATCACCTTGTTATATTGTTTTGCCCATGTAGTCCCCGATATTGTTATTATTTTGCCCCGTAGAAGCCCACTATTGTTATTGTCCTAATATTATTATTGTTATGTTGGATTTGACTACATTATGACCCCTTAGAATCCTATATATATAAAGGAGGCTTTGTCATTTGTATCATCCAAGAATTGTTCATTTCTGTAATGTAAAGGAGGTTTCCCCCTTGATGAGGCTGAATTCTAAGCATTTATATTTATTTTCTATCTTTTTGTGAGCTGGTTTCATAACAATTTGGGTCAGATTATATCACATGAGGGTGTAGAAATGGATCCTGACAAAATAAAATCTATGAGGGAATGACCAATCCAAAAACCTTGAAAAAATTCAAAGGATTCTAAAGATTAATAGGATATTATTGTAAGTTTGTGAAGAATTATGGTTAAATAGAAACTTATCTAACAAATTTATTGAAGAAGGAAGCATTTTATTAGACTAAAGAAACAACCAAATCTTTTGAAAAAATTAAATAGGCTATATGCAAAACTCTCTGCCTTACAACACCTAACTTAACAAAAACCATCATTGTTGAGTTTGATGCTTCATGCCATGGAATTCGTTTATTTTTTGTGTAAGAAGGAAGGCCCCTTTCCTTTTAAAGTAATGAAATTAAAGGATGTAAATTACTTATAATGACCTATCAAGTAGAAATTTTAGCCATCATATAAGAAGTGAAGCGATGACATCTATACCTAAGAGGAGGACACTTCAAAGTAAAATAAAAGCATGATAAATTTTACTAATTCTTGTAAAAAGAAATGTATTCATAAGAGAAACAAAATGGTTACAAACATTTTTGGTTATTCCTTTAAAACTATTTACAAAAAATGGAAATAAAATATTATGGCAGATGAACTCTAAAGGAAAGAGGAATACAGAAAGGGTTTACTATGTGCCAATGTAACTGGGTGGAAGAAGAAAGGATAGAATGAAATCAGTGTGATAATGTAGGAAATATCATTATAGTAAAAAACATTATGTGGAAGAATTATTTATTGTGGTATCGAGATCACTTATACTTATTTAATAAGTTCCAACTTAGACAGAAGGAGGACATTCAAGGTTTTTGAAAACATACCATATGGTCAAAAAAGATATCCTTGGAATAGTATTAAAGAGTATGGACAAAATTGTGTGGTTGAATGTGTGGTATGCCAACAAAATAAGGGATATTCAATTGAGAACCAAGTCTCCTTCAACTATTGCTCATACCAAGAAAATATTTGGAATATGTTACAACAAATTTTGTTATAGGTTTTCCAAAATTAGAAGGAAATAGGATAATTATAGTAGTGATAGATCGAATGAAAAAGTATTCCTACTTTTCAATCTTTCTCGCCGTTCTAAAATAAGTACAATGGTAGAAGCATTCATGGGAATAATCTAAAAGGTACATGGAATACAAAATATTACTGTAAGTGATAGAGATCCAAATTTCATTAGAAATTTTTGGACTAAATTTTTTTGTGTTTGGTTACTCCATTGGCTCACAACTCATGTTATCATGCCTAATTTTATGGGAAAATTAATATTGTGAATAAACATTTAGAACGATATCTACGATGTTTTGCATCTGATAAATATACACAATTAAAAAATGGTGGTACAACACATATTTCCATACTTCAAAATGAATTCCAACATTTATGGAAATTTATGGATATCATCCTCGATCCATCACATCAACATTGAAAGGGACTATAAAGACACAAGAAGTAGAGTACAACATATGGCATGTCCCAATAATACTAGTGTATTCCCTTTATTTTTATTGTTAGGGTAGCCCCCTATTGTTATTTTTGTGCCCATGTATCTCCCATGTTGTTATTGTTGTACTCCATAGAAGCCCATTATTTTTATTTTTGTGTTGTTAAATTATTATTGTTATATAGAATTTTATTATATTATGGCCTCTTAGACTCCTATATATACCAAGAAGGTATTATCATTTGTATCATCCAAGAATTATTCATCTATTTAATGTAAAGGAGGTTCCCCCTCGAAGAGGCTAATCCTTAAGTTGTTGTTCTATCTTTCCTTCTATTTTGTGAGTTAGTTGTATAAGATTTGGTATAAGAGTTTCTGAATTGTAGGGTTTTACTTCTTCAAATAGTATATCTTTTACTTTTTATTATAAATTTTTTTCTACAAGGCTTGAGAAGATGAAATTGCAACCATGTGGAGCATAAATATGAGTAAACTTCGAATATAAATTTTAGATATTGATTCACTATATTTTAGTAGATATTATTGTGAGGCTCATTAAGAGTAAATTATATGGACCTTAATACAACTCTCCAGCTTACTAAAATCAAATTTTCTCGTAATTCTTTAAATGTTTGTTATATTTTTCTTAATGCAAAGGGTAAAGATGAGATGACATTTCTAGTGGTCTAATGTGCATTGGTTGCAGGTTTTGGAGAAAATTTTGGCTAATTAAAGTGTAGGAACTCGAAGAAGATAAGAAAGAGGGATTTTAGGAGATGGGATCTCCCTCCATAACTCCTCAATCAATCAAATATTCCTCCATCGAATCTCATCAGCTCGAAGTTGCAGGTAGCCAAGCCATTAAGATCATTGCAAGCCAAGATAGTGACAGTTGAAGACTAGTTCATCTCAAGATTTGGAACCAAGCCTCCCTAAATTTAAGGAAGTTGTTGGTAACTTCAATTGTATAAATAAGAAGGCCTAGAGCCTCATTAGGATTCATATTTTTTTTCATTGTAGCCAAGAAGCATTTTCGAGTTGAAACTTTGGGATTGATCAATGTTGTGTATTTTTTATATTTTAATGAAAATGACAACCATGCCCTTGATCCACCACTGAGTTGGCTCAGAGGGCTGAAGCTCTTGGGTTAGGTCCCAACCCTAGCAGCAATGGTTCCTCTTCTTGTATATGCATGTTAATATTACATTCATAGTTAGTTGTTGAACTACTTTTGGTGTTGTTAATTTGCAAGTATTGGGTATTGGTGTGATTAATTAGTTGGCTTCCATTTGTGGATTAGAACATTGGTATCATAGTGACATAAAGCATTTTAAAAAATATCATGATAATGGTTTTCACCTCATCTCTCTCTTTCGAGATCATGACTTAAGGGACACTTTCAGACAATAAAAAAATAGAGTTCTTACTTTGCTACATAACTAGGGTTTCTTGATGAGTAGGTCATTACGTTTAAGTTTTTTAGGATAAGTTGCACTTGTAATTTCCGATGTCTTAGGTTTTGTATTGTTTTCAAAGAACCTCCATTCATGCACTTAGCCATTAGATGGTAATAGTTCTATTTTCTTCAATTTAATAAATATTTTCCATGTATGGTTTAATTTGTGTATAGATGAAGACAAGAATGTGTGTTTGTGTAGGATCTTCTACATTGTACGAAGACCTCATATGTTGGAATTATGATACATGTGTTGTACTTGATGGAAACCCACTTGTAGGAGAACAATTCACTTGTATATGGTAACTAGATGAATCTAGAGTAGAGATTTCAGATGTGAAGGAATGCATGACAGTAGTGACAAAATGCAGCGCAATTCAACAGAATTAGTTCAAAAGTAATGTACAATGCCAACTCTCTCAGATGACAGTTCACAGGACAGCAGGTTAACAACAAAGAATTACAGATCAGACTACAAAGAATGAAGAAAGAGAAGTATATGCAAGTTCACCTTGACCAAGATGTGTATACATGTAGGTTCACTGACCACAAATAGCGTATACATTCACACACACTTTCAAAGAAGGAAAAGTGTGTATACCTTGGAAAACTAAGTTTTTGGTCTGAGGTATTTGGTCCATGGCATTGTTCCAAGGTATCTGGTCTAAGGTATTTACCCTAGGTATTTGGTCCAAGGTATTGGTCCTAAGTCGTTTTGGTCAATGATATTGAGAAAGGCCTACAACTATAAAAGGAGGAGAAGGTCATCAGGCCAAGAGTGCAAGTATTCAATATTTGGATAAGTGTGAGATCCAGTATGTAGGTTATCGGCTTATGGTGCTTTGTTTGATCTGAACCAAGAATGAACCTTAGTGACTGATGGAGGATAAGTTCTAATGATGGATTAAGATCTTAAGGCTGGAAATGAATTATCTTTATATGGTTTGATCATGTTTACTCTAGATCTGAATATTGATGCATGTGTTGTTCTATAAATGTTATGATTTGGGTATGATTGAAGTCTGGAATAATTGCAAAATTATGAATTAAGCTTTACAAACATATACGCTGGTTGGCTTTGATAAAAGCATGTATACATGCCAACTCAACACATCTAAGTAGCATATACATTATGTAATATGATATTTGAAGTTACAGGTGGATCTAACTGTTGATGCAGAATTCTAGGTTTTGCTCTGTGTTCTGGTGGCTACAGTTTGATGTTAGTATACTGCATGTTTAGATAGATTGATTGTGATTTGCTTCAGCGACGATGGGCTTTTAGTGATTCAGTTATGTGTGATTCAAGTATTTATGTTTGAGTTTCAATGATTGGTTAATGTAGATGTATTTGATGGTTGTGGTGTAATGGTGATTGATTTTGAGCTTCAATGTTCATAATGGGTCCAGCATGAAAATGAGATGAAACAAGGGCTTCATGTGTATTGTTGTGTACCGAGAACATCCAATCTGAAAATTTCTGAAACGTGGTTAATGGAGGAAGAGAGAAGGTTGTAGCCTTTTGTAGGTTGACGCCTACGTACTAGTAAACATATCAGCTAGTACAAGAGCTAGGGGTTGTAACTCCCTTCCTGTAGAAGCTGGAGAATGAGAGAAGGTAGTAACCTTTTGTAGGTAGAAGCCTGCATACTAGTATGAGTTTGCACCAGCACAATGCTGTAAACATATTTCCATATTATTAAAAGAAGACATAGACAACAACAGCAAGTTTTTTTCACACACATTGGGTTTTCACCTTAAATCTTGGTGTTCATATGTGTTTCTCATGTGTGATGGTTCATTTTGTTATTAACTGCACATTATTACTATTTAATGTTTAATAAAGAACTGATGCATATATTAAAGATCAACATATGATGAATTAACTGAATAATTAGTTTGTTGGTTATACACTTGTTTCCTTAAACACAGTTGCATGCACACGTGAGTTACCTTCATTGAAGTAGCGTATATAAATTGAGTATGAAAATAAAAAGATTATTAACGTGACTAATAGCAATTCACCCCTCCTCTTAGTATTATTTCCAACAATTGGAATCAGAGCCAGTCCTTTGGTAGAAGCTTGATTGCTTGAAGGAGATCCGTAGAACAATGGGAAAGAAGCTAAAGAAGAAAGTGTCTTAGAAGACGAAGACATCTCAAAGTAACTATGAAAATAGGTGATTCAATTGGGGATTATGTCGAAGCAACTCTTTAGATCCAGAATCACTTCAGAATCAAGATGGACAAACAAAAGAACTATCAGGTAAAAACTTGTTATCCTCTAGTGATACATTTCTTTGTCCATTTGAAGATGATGAAAGTGATAGCGAAACAACTAAATTTTCTCTTATGAGTGAGAGAGAAATATATCAAATAGAGGAATAATTCAAAAGGCTCATAGACAAAATTAGAGATATACAAAATGTATTGGACAAAAGGGATTGTGCCTTCGAAGAAGAAACTACCAAAATAAAAGCTCAACTAGAGGAAGGAAACAAGGAAAGGGAAGATCAATATCAAAAGCTGCATGATGAAGTGACATCAATAAGAAATGAAGTAAATAAAAGGAGCACAACAATCAAGAAACTCAAAGATAGATCCAATTACTATGAAAGTCTTGAAGCTAAGATCCTCTCTCTAAAGGAAGATCTTGAACAATCATATAAGCAGAATGAAGAACTACTCCAAGCTCTTGAAAGATAAGAAAATGAAGTTCTTGAATTAGGGAAACAAGTGGAAGAAGGAAGAAAAGCTAAAGAAATCATGAAGAAGTAGTATCTTGAAATGGAAGAGCAATATCATGTTCAGGTAAATATCCTAAAAAGTAAATTAGAAGAAAAGGATAAGCTTTTAAGATTTCAAGATAGTACTAAGATTTTGGATGATATTCTTAGTAGTGAAAGGCCTCTTGCCATCAAATCTGGGCTTGGTTTTCATGAATATGTTGAACGTGAATCTATCTTACAAGCTAAGGCAAGGAACTCTAATGCAAAATCTGAAATGTTCAACAAGGAGATTAGAGTTGAACCCCATCAGCAACCAAGGAAAGAAAATCTTCAAAGAAAATCTTTTACTCCTAAATGTGGAAGTGATAGTTGGTTATTTCCTCAAATGAATAATGTTGAATGTTTTATATGTCATAATATTAGACATGTTGCAGTCTGATGCGGAAGTAGAATGGTTCAAGACCATCACACAAAAAGATCATCAACTTCTAAGTACTTTAAGGGATATTGTTTTCCTTGCAATATGTTTGGTCACAAAGCCATTGACTGCTATAGAAGAAATATGAAACATGTAAGATGTTACACATGTAACAAGTTTGGACATATAGCAAAGGAATGCAGGAGAAAGTTTTGGGCACCATACCAAAAGGAGAAAACATCATCACACTCGAAGATATAGAAGAAGAAGGAAATACAGTCAGGAAAATGTGGCATGGCACAATGTACAGACATAAAAGAATCAGGGGAAGTTGAAAGTATGAAACTTCAATGTTCTAAATCTCATACCTGAGTTTCATGAAGACAAGTCATGTATATACGTGATTTCGAATTTGCACAGTTGCATATATGTAGTTTGAGAAAAATGTTGTGGGATAGTCTAAAAAAAAATGATGTGATATGCTTCAGACAATTATCAGTTACTTTTTCTGTCGTAGATGACTACAGTCTATGGATGTTATTTAGAGGTCTTTTGATCCTCACAAGTTGTTGATAACTTGATGTATATCTAATTAATTATGATGCCTTGATGCTTTTATATGCAATGATCATATGTGACAATGAATAGGTGGAATAGATTCAAGGGGAGAACATGCAATGTTTCTAACAAAGCACTGTTGGAATTATGTTTAGAAGTCTTTTGTACCTAATTAATGATGATGATGCTTATGTGGCTAAACTGTTTAATTGATACATCTTGCTATATGAGGGTTATGAGTTGTCGATGATGAAATCTTAGATGATACTTGTATTGATTGGGATTACATAATTATTATTCAGATCAGATTTATGGATGATTGTGGATGAATTTTTGATGATGGACATATATATTGCTTACATGGTGATCTTCATAAGGACAAAGAGAAGTACAAAGATTGAGTACACAACTTCATTATTTGATGATAAGTCACTCATTTATTTTATGGTGCTGTCATCATGGCTTCAAAGATGCATATGGTGGAGTTATGATTCAGGATTCCTATAGTTCTCACATCGTTGAGGATTGTTGCTATTGACAATATCAAGAAATATTTGACAAATGACCATGAGCTCATGGTTTTGTAGATACATATTGCGATGTTGGATATATGGACGATTACTTAAGTTGCATATTGACAAATATTGTTGGTTGGCCAAGAGAATGGTTTTATTGTAGGTTTCATGAAGACATAGCTATTTGAAGACATGGATATTCGAAGACATGGCTTACATAGTCACATAATGATGATGAGTTCTTACCTTATGATGATAGGTTGATAGTCACATATGTTGATTATCAAGGTTGATTCTTATCATACATGGGATGTTCCCTAGTGATGATACATGATTGATGTACTGAAGGTTCTTTCGGAAATATCATGTAGTTCTTCATGATGATGTTATGGTCATAGATGATGACTATGGTATTTTCAGATACATATGATATGATGTGAATGATTTTATGCTAGTACTTGGAGATGTGACATATGTTGAGTTTATTCATGGAAGGTTATGATAAGGCTCTTTCTACTAAGGAAACAAAACAAGTTGATCTTGATGAGATCAAGAGGATGAATTGATATCTATGTGTGGACATACTTTGTCACAGGTAGATGATATTTACACTGTCATATCTTGGGAACTAATGATGGACATATATACGTTGATGTTTTGGATGTTGTTGATAGATGCTTATGGAGCATATCATACATTGTGTATGATAGTTGTTGATGAATATCATGGTCTTTTTTAAATATTTTTTCTCTGTTATAAACGTCATGTATATAATTTGGTGTAAAGGTCATATCAAGACACAAAATGTCATAATTTGTCTCTATCTGTTGTAGTCTTTTGATGAGTCCCTTTTCGCGATATGATGTAATTTGTACCCCCACTATGCATGGGAAGGATGATGTAATAATTTCTATATTTTAGTCATGTATAAGAAATTGGTATATCCCCACTTGGTTGGGTGGATGAGTCAAGTTTGGTATATCCCCACTTGGTAGGGAGAATGGATGTATGTATGAGTCATTGGTGATAGGGAGGTCAAACTCACATAGTTGAGTTAGAGAGTCATGCCATTTTTTCTTGAAAATATTTGCAGACTCTACATGTGCTCAGGGGGAGCATGGATGATGCAATACATCTCAGCATGAACAAAGGGGGAGTTTAGTCAGAGAATTCAGCATGTGCCTAGGGGGAGAATGATTAATATTAAACTATTCATATATTAAAGTCTTAATTTTGGTCTGCCCTTTGCCCTTGATGTCAAAGGGGGAGAGTGACTTGGTGTTGTTGTTACCATCAAGTCCAAAGGGGGATATTGTTGGCATTATGATGCATGTGTTGTACTTGATGGAAACCCACTTGTAGTAGAACAACTCACTTTTATATGGTAACTAAATGAATCTATAGTAGAGATATCAGATGTGACAGAATGCATGACAGTAGTGACAAAATGCAGGGAAGTTCAACAGAATCAGTTCAGAATTAATGTACAATGGAAACTCTCTCAGATGACAGTTCACAGTACAATAGGTTAACAACAAAGAATTATAGATCATACTACAATGAATGAAGAAAGAGAGGTATATCTAGGTTCACCTTGACCAAGTTGCGTACACACGCAGGTTTATTGACCACAAGTAGCGTATACGTACACAAGAACTTTCACAAAAGGAAAAGCACGTATACCTTGGAAAACTGTGTTTTTGGTTAGAGGTGTTTGGTCCATGGTATTTTGATCCATGCTATTGGTCCAAGGTATCTGGTTCGAGGTATCGATCATAGGTATTTGGTCGAAGGTATTGATCCTAAGTGGCTTTAGTCCACGGTATTGAGAAAGGCCTAAAACAATAAGAGGAGGAGAATATCATTAGACAAGGGTGCAAGTATTGAATATCTGATGAATTGTGAGATCTAGTATGCGGGTTATCAGCTTATTGTGCTTTCTTTAATCTGAACCAAGGATGAACCTTAGCAGTTGATGGAGGATAAGATCTAATGATGGATTGGGATCTTACAACTGGAAATGAATTATATTTATATGGTTTGATCATGTTTCGTCTAGATCTGAATGCTAACAGATGTGTTGTTCTGTAAATGTTATGATCTGGGTATGATCGAAGTCTAGAATAACTGAAAAATTATGAATTAAGATTTAGAGACATATACGCTGGTTGGCTTTGATAAAAGCGCGTATACTTGCTAGTTCAAAACATCCAAGTATTGTATACATTATGTAATATGATATTTGATGTTATAAGTGGATCTGGCTATTGATGCTTAATTCTGGGTTCTGTTTTGTGTTCTAGTGACTGCAGTTTGATGTCAGTATACTGAATGTTCAAATACATTGATTGTGATTTGCTTTAGTGATGATGGGCTTTTAGTGATTCAGTTATGGGTGATTCAGAGATTATTGATTGAGTTTCAAAGATTTGTTAATGCAGATGTATTTGATGGTTGTAGTGCGGTGGTGATTAATTTTGAGCTTCAATGTTGATAATGGGTCTGTTAACAACCAGGTTGTTCCCTATGACTCCTTAGGGAATACGGCCGGGGTAACCACTAACCAATCTTTGGGCTACAGCTTCTAGCCTAGCTGTAGTCAGAGAGGGCTCTCTCTATAGGGTTTGTCACTGTTTTTGACAAAGGTTTTAGGCTAGTTGTGGAGTGAAATTTTTGGTTGTTTTTGTGTTTGGTTGGGAGGATGCTTCTGTTATCTTTTAGAGTCTGTCTGTAGGTGAAACTAATCCATTGGGCAATGGGGTCTTGGACAGTTGCTCCCTTGAGATCTTGACTTGGTGAGGGTATAGCTACAGGGCCTGTGTGTATTCCATGAAACAAACTGTAAATTGTGAGAGTGAGGTGAAAAACAACTAACAAAGAGCAATTAAGATTTCTTTACTTAAGCTGACTAATGCGAAAAAAGGTCTGTTATTTAGGAGCAATTTCTTGAATTCCTAAGGTAACAAAGCACTGTGATGATGTAGTATTAAAGGTAGCATTGAAGAATTACTCTTTAAATACTTTGACTGAGGAAAACATATAAGATAGCTTAGACTGAGCTCAGGGTAACCAGTGATTAAATCCTGAGACTATTCATTTTCCTTGCTATCTAGATATTCGAATATATGGAAAACATGAAAGACATATGAAAGAGCAATGATCACATGTGAAACAAAGAGTACTGAGAAAAACTTATTGAGCCATGAAATACACAGGAATCCTGCAACTTTGAGCCATACACCATCAGGAGATCAAGAGGCAAACATGTTTGAAGAAATCCCACTGTCCTTTGTATTAGCTGTCTGAGAGTTTACAATATCAGAATAACAGAAGAGAGATTAAGAGATTTTCTTACATCCGGAGTCCAACCCCTCTAAACAAACGCGAGGGGGAATATATAGAGGTTTCATACAAAAATATCTCAGGTATTGAGTCATCTGAGAGGAAAATATCCCTTACATCCGCACATGGAGAGTAGATGAGAAGTAATTACAAATACAAATGACTCTTAAAAGGCCTTTAACTGCTGTCAGGATAATGTTTTGACCTTTGTGTATTGCGGAGTCAGCTGTGCGGCTTTGTCATAACTGCAGAAGTGTTCTGCATTTGTTACTTTTTGCATCTTCTTGGCCTGCCACCTGTTCTTGCTGACGCTGTTGCTGCGGTCGAGTACCTGTGCTGAGTTGGCTCAGCGTCTTCATACCTGCTGTTATGACTTTTGCCCCCCTCTGTGTATGTAATATGGACTTTTTGCCGAAAAAGATTTAATTTCTCAACTTTGGTTCAAAAGAAGCCTTATTAAATCTTGCCATGTATCTGGAGGGGGAAGCTGATGTCTCAAAATTGACCCTAAGGCCTCATCAGCCTCTGTATATTTGTAGAAATGAGGGGGCTCATCAAATAGATGTGATACCTCATTTCTGATAAAAAACAAATTATCTAGTTTTTCAAAAAGAATCTGCCCTGTTACTGGGCCTGATGAAGATGTCCCTGGTGTCTCAGCAATCTGAATTGCTGCAAAAGCACTTACCCTCTTGATATATTTTTCATGAGAGAGTAACTTCCCTGATTCTAGCAAACTGGGAAGCCCTCTGTCCTGCAGGGCCAAGAACCTGTTCTGAAACTTATTTATATCTGCCTGCATATCCTGGATTCTCCTGTCGAGGGTTTGGATTAAATTCTTCATTATTGTGACTTTTTTTATCACAGATATGGTTTCAGTTCTATTTCCAATTCCCATTTTCACCAACTGGGAACTTGTCCTATAATTTAGCACTTCAATCATCTTAGGGGCAAGGTCGGCCATGTTGCCTAGGGAATTTCTTGCTCTGTGTAATTCTTTCTTTGCCCTGCCAATTAGTCCCACTTGCTCATATATGGCATCATTGTACTCCCATTGGTTGGTTATTGACTGTCCAATGGCAGTCCAAATCACTTGTTTGAGCTCTGCTGTAACTTTCTCAAAATTGAGCTCCTTTTCTAACTCTGCAATCTTTTTCCTCAGAGCTTTTACTTCTCTCTCCCTCTCAGCCACATTTTGCTTAGACTTATCATATTTTTCATTTATCTTAGCTAAGTTGTCCTTGGCTTGACTGAGCTCTGACATCTGAGACTCCAGTACCTGAATTTCTTGCCTTAGCTTCAGCATGTCTAGGCTCTCAGCCTATTCTGTTGTTGGTGCTGTAGTGGCTGGTGCTGTTTCTGGTGCCTGTTGTCTTGGAGGGATGGTATCTTGAGGGGTTTCCTCAAGGTCCATTGATTCTGGGGGCGGCTTAGAAGATTGCCCTGCTTCTCTCCTTTGTAGTGTTGCTTCTAGTGTTATCTCTGTGTCCTACAACTTTTGTTGTGTGTCTATCAGCTCTTTATATAAGGTCATTAGTAACGCTGCTGCATCCTTCTCTTGCCTCTGCTGGGCAACTTCATCTGTTTGTGGATGAAGAGTTGGGGGGATCTTCATTTTCTTTTTTATTGCAGTTATATCTGCATCCCTCAGTTTAAGGACTTGTTGTATTTCCTTAACGTCATTGGGGTCATGCCCAAACTCTATGATGATTTCCTCCAATTCCTTGATTCTGTTGTCCTTAGCTTGAGAGGATGCCCTCTCCAACTCAAGCTGAGCTGCAGTATTATTCAAACTATTTTGCAGCCTATAATTGATCAAGGTCTTATCTTCCAGAGTGGCATAGACCATCTCACCCGTCTGCTTGTGTAGTTCAATTTGGTCTATGGGGTGGATGTCTTTTGAAAGGACTTCTAGATTAGTCCTTATATAATCTGCAGCTGTTTGGGGTTGCTGCACTGTAGGGGCAAAATGGCTCATAGTCATTTTGCCTTCTTGCACATCAAAGGCAGCCATTAGCCTTTGCTGGTTTGCAGGAGCTATATTCAACAAATGATTATAGAGCCGAATTTTGATTGGCTCACTCCTCCTTTTGGCGTCTTTGAACTGCTCCTTTATGCCTGCAGCTGTATTCTGTTGTTGTCCTGAGGAGCTGACCTCCCCAAGTGCTGCCTTATCCTGCTCCTGATGCAAGGAGCTGGCAGAGGTCTCTAGGCTTTGGATTTCTTCCTCTGAGAAAGGGTTGAGCCTCTGCCTCTTATCTGGTCCTTCTGTGAGGGGGGTCTCCCTCTCTCTTTTTCTGCTGGTGTCCTCCCTCTGAGGAGTTTGGAGGACAGAGGAGTCTACCCTGGAATCCTGTCTAGGAGGCGCCATATTGGTTGTCCTTTCTTGAGTGGCTGCCTGGCCTTCTGCTCTTTGTTTCTCCTGATCCTATTGATCAGTTTGTTGCTGTTGTTTCTTGGGTTGCTGCTGTTGACCCTGTTGGCCCTCTTGGCCCTCTTGGCCCTGTTGGCCCTCGGCTTCTTCCATTTCTTTGTCTTTTCTCTTGCTCTGTCCTTGCTCTGAAGTCTGTGCTGCCTCTGGTTGTGTTGCAGATGAGGAGGCTAGTGCTGTTGTGTGAGAACTTGGTAGAGAAGGCACCTGAGAAGGACATTCCAAGTCAGCCATTTTTAACAAATGTCTTCTATCCCTCTCAACTAGCTCTTCTTGAGACACTGGCTCTATCAAGGTGTTTTTCTTCCATTTTGGTTGGTTGGCATGTCTTGATATGTGGAACATGCTCTCATGCTCATAGTTGGAGAGTTTGTATCTTTGTCTCCTCAGGGATATAAAGCCGTTGGGGTCATAGGGCTTCCAAAGGAAGCTTTGTGTTAGGCCAAGGCCTTCCAGTATCCTATCTGCCTCTATCCACCCTTCTCTTTTGTTTAGAACAAAATGACCCAATTGGTTTTTAACTTTGAGTTGTGCCTTCTTGCCTTTCCCTACAAAATGGATCTGATCGGCATTGCCGAATTGTCTGAAGTATTCCAGGGCAAAGAGCCTGATGGGCACAAATCTGGGTAGCCTGAAAGGCCGCAGCTCACACCCATATATCCTAATCACGGTGTGATGTTGGTAGAAATACCAGTCTCCTATGCCGTAGGCAGTGGACAGCTGCAGAATTCTCTGCATTTCATCAGTGAGTCTTGGAGGAGGTTCTGTCATGAACAAAGATAGGGCCGGGTGAATGAACAAATCTATGAACTCACAGTAGGTATAGGGTGAATATGCACGGACATGGAAGATTGAGCTCCAATACACCACTGATCTTGGGTTTCCTGCTGCATCAGTTCTCTTGATTTCAAAAGAGAATTTCTCATGTTGGTGATAGAGAATAAGATGATAAATGTATGAAGTGTATCTGAACACTCTCTCTCTGGATAAGTTCAAGAATTTCTCATGGATCTTGTCAGAGATATATGTGGCATAGTCATAGCAGATGGGGGCCTTACCAGGGGAAAACATTGTCGTCATGACTAGCACAGTTTCCTCTATGAATTCCATTGATTTATACCCCAGTACTGAGCTTATCATGTAGGCCAGGTCCAGGCCAAGTTGATTCAAGTAGCCATCAAAAATGGGAGGGTGTAGCACTGCATCAGATTTATGAATGAATAGTTGGTTTAACTTCAGGATCTCTGCCTCTGTGAGTATCTTGGACCCTTGATTGATTAGGTCCAGCAGGGATAAAGGAATCAGTTTCCTTTGAGTTTTAAATCGGACCATATCCCTGATGGCCTGAGGGGTAGTGTAAAATACAACCTCACCTTGAGGATTCATTACAGCCCTTTGTGTTGGATCATAACAACTAGCACATAAGTAGATGAGGTCAGGGAACTGCTTGACTTGGGGCATCTTAAAAGCTGGGAGGGAGGACTCCCAAATGCCTAGGATATCTGTTCCATCCCTGTGCCTAGCCCTGAATTCGTTTAGCAGATGAATGTGGAATGTGCATCTGGAGCGGGCATCTTCTGAGATCTGGTAGTCTAAATCAGCAAGGTCTTTCCAGTCTAGCTCTCTCTGAGGAGCATTCAAGGGAGTAACATTGAGGGCTGCTGGTCCTGCAGGGGTATCCATGTCTACCTCAGGTATTTCTTGAGATGCCGGGTTTGCCGATTGAAATGGTGAAATTGAGGGGGACAAAAACCAACAGGGTTGGTGCACAGTCAAATACAATAGTGTTTGAACTCTCTGAGGAGGCCTTTATGCAGTTTGACAGACTTTCTTTGATTATTTGGGAGCAATGCAGTGAGTTCACGATTGCGCGAACAGGGCAGGGTTTTAACAGAAATTGAAGTCTAAATGAGGTCTCCGCCACTGTGTTTCAACTCTAACCGGTCCAATAGAGGTAGGGTGTAGTTGGTTTCTTGGTGGAATTTCAATCTTATGGCTGCTTATGGTGGATTTTACAAGAAATTATGAAAAAACCAGTTCGAAGGAAGACGAAGACTCAAATACCTGTTTAACAGTAGCTTGGGATGAGATAGCAGCTGGGTTAGCGCTCTGAGCTCTTGCAAATGGTCGTAGGGTGGCTGGTAGAACAGTCATCGTGGAGTGCATGCAGACAGCGGAGCAGCGCTTTTATCAGAAAAATGACAAAATTGGCGAAAAACCGTAAAATATGGTTTTATAGTTTTATTGGCGCGCTTTTTTTTGGATGACGTCAGCATGAGGGCCCGGGTTGGATGACGTCAGCAGGACGTCATCGGGTGACGTGGCGGCCTAAGACCGGTCCACGAGGACGATGAGGTGGCGGCCAGGTGGGCGAATGAGTGACGAGGTGAGCGGACGCGGTGATGACGTGCATGGCAGCAGGACGAGGACGTGGGCGGGACAGGTGTCGCCATATCGGGACCCCGCCTGCACGGCAAAGAATCTGTGAGAGGGGGCTCCGATGGAATTTGGGCGTGACAACTGTCCCCGCGTGACGTAAGCATCTGACAGATATCGGAAGGTATCTGTCGGATGTCGAGGGCCCTCCGATATGGATGTGAGCCGTTGATCCTTGGGCGCGCGATCTGACGGCTGTCGGGCGATCAACCTGCACGGGTTATAACACCTGTCTTTATTAACTGTCGGACGTCGGGTTTTCCCGAAATCGCTGCATGCCGTAGATCTAGGACAGCTGCCATCGGACGGATAATCTGCACGGGAGATAGCGGCCAGCGGGCGGGTTTAAAAAACTATATTTTTCAGCAATCCACGACTGGCGGGCCCGTCCATGTGATAAATGATTTTCGGAGGTTTTTCATGATTTTCTTTACAAAAATAATTTGGTCCACCAACCTTAGAAAAGCGTGAAATTTGCGGGTTTTATGCAAAAATTGGGTACAAAGATTTTTTGAAGGCAGAAACTATAGGAAAAGGGGTCCGACGGATATGTACAATCAAAAACGGAATAGCTGGCTCCCGACCTTAGGATAAGGCGGGAGGAGGGTATTTCCATAATGCTTCCTCCCTTGGGTGGTTTTTTAGGGGATTCAAAGGTTCTCTTCAAGGGTTTTTTAAGGCCAACATGGAACTTTTGGGTAGGGAAACAGGTTGAGATGGAAGAAAAGGTGGAACATGGGTTCTTGACCTTAACCAGGTGTTAACTCAATTCCCAGGGAGTGAAGATTATGGCTATAGTACCAGGGGGAAATACTTATACAATGGGGGATTTATACACCATGGTGTTATAATAGTAGTGGTAATGGAGTATAGGGAGCTAAGTAGTAGAGTTAGTTGTTAATATGGAGGGAACAGATGGATGAGGGCTAGTGCCAATATGTTTTCTTGAAAATATCTAGGGGTCAAGAGTAGATGAAAATGAAAAGAGTTTTACACAAGAAATGTGGCTTTTGAAGGCCATAAGTACCATCACAAGACCTTGAGTTTGCCTTATGAACCAATCCATGAAGGGGTGTTAGTAATGAGTAGTATACATATGGGAGAGGAAGTTAGTCATGCTCCACTGTATTGTACATTTGGACTTTTGCTTAGAAACCTTGGCCTTTGAAGAAACATCACTTCTGCAACCCCATCTACCTACCCAACTAGTTCACCTAACATTTTTTTGTTCCTTCTTGGAGGGTGCACTTAGACTTGCAAACCCTTTGAATGCCCTTTTCTTTTTCATTGGCTTTTTTGCTTTCATTTCCTATTTAACACTACCCTTATTCCTTCCAAGGTCCCAGATTAAGCAGTTGGGAACCTTAGTTTCTCTACCTAGCTACTGATCTGCCAAGATTAAACAGTTTGGACAGATATCATTCTCTATTCTACAACATAAATTGAAAACATG
>APFE031274877.1:1730-15200 GCA_000404065.3 Pinus taeda | reverse complement strand
CCAGTCTGACCCCAATTGGATTCTCCAATGAAGAGTTATGCCAAATCTCCCACAGTGACCTGATTATAGACTAATTTAGTAGAGTGAACTTGTAAGACATGCCAAGAGTCCCTATTTTGACCTTTGGCCCTAAACAATATATACAGTCCATCTGCTTTCTATACCTTCTTACGAAATTTCAATCTGATGCTCAGAGAGAAAGCTATGATGATTTTACCCGGGTCACCTGTTTTGAATGTAATTCAGGATTCTGCAAAAGGACCAACTTCCTCAGTTCATATCTCCGAAAATATAGTGAAAAAAACTCTGGAATTCGGACCCGAGATTTAGCGCAATGTCTTCTCAAATGGTTTTTTTTTTCAACTTCTGAAACGTCGCATAAAAAAATTTGTAGTGCAAATTCCACGATGACCTATTTGGAGCAGCGAAACCCTAGAATCCAAAGCTCTGATACCAAATGTTATGAAACCAGCTCAAGAAAAGATAGAAAAGATAGATCAATACCTTAGAATTCAACCTCTTCAAGGGGCAACCTCCTTTACATTACATAAATGAACAATTCTTGGATGATTCAAATGATAAAACCTCCTTTCTATATATAGGAGTCTAAGGAGTCACAATATAACCCAGCCAACCTAACAATAATAATATAAAGCCACAAAAATAACAATAGAGGGATTATATGGGGCACAATAATAACAATATGGGGACAATAGGGGCAAAAAAATATTAATAAGGGGTAAAACTACAATAGTAATGGGGTAATCACTAGGATTATAGGGACCCAACATTTTATTTATGTATTAAAGAATAATTTTTCTTTCAATTGTTTTGTGTATAAAAGTCAGAAATATAGTTTTACATTATTGCACTTCTGTATGATGTTATCTATGATCCCGTTTTAAATAAATGACAAATTTTCTATGCGATATATTTCTCATAATTGTTTTGTCTAACTATTTATCCAAAACAATTATCTTTAAACGATTTCATTTCTTTTGGCAATTGAATGATCTTTATTACCAATTGCTGTAAGACATCATTGTAGATCGCATATCATATTTTATTGCCAGGTATATTATAGTTAGATAATGTTAGATTGAAAAGATATGATTTTTTTTAGTAGTTAGATTAAATTACATTTAGCTTAGTCATTTCCTGTTACATCCGATATCATTCCATCAACAATATCAAATCAACCCTTACTGGGAATTTGGTCCCATTATCCCAAGTTGGAGCCACTATACCAAACAGAGAAAGGAGCTGCTTTCAAGGTCCAGACCGGGTGGTTTTCCCCCATGTTGTTGTAACGACTTTCGAGGCTTCAACACTTTCCTAGAAAAATATTGTGTTATGTGTGATTGAAATTCTTCCTTTTCTCTTATTGTTTTCATCGATCAATTTTTTTTTTTGCTAAAGAGTAGACTAGATTCTTGTCTTGTGTTTTAGCATATCACATAAGCTATTGAATCTACAAGTAAAAATCTACAATTACATGATTTGCAACAAAATTTCTTTCATTGCAACCCTTTGTTAAACAAAAGTCCAACTTGAGGAAGATGTTTTAATGTGATGAATGTAATGAATCTCACTAGAGAAAAAAGGCTGAAGGGAAACAGTTGGTTGACCAAGTATTTGAATTTTTTTTGTTGGTCAAAAATAGAGGAGATTGTGATATTTAGTGAGCTTCTTGTCATAGTCTTGCAGATGGCGGATAATGATAAACTTGCCATGGGTTTTGTTTATGAGGCCATTGTTGGTGGCTAGATTTGCATACTTTAATTCACCCTTTTTACCCTGTTCTTTTATCCATTTCAAGCCAATAGTGGTTAATCAATATCTTAAATTGCACAGGTATACCTCTTGTCATGTATTTATGATTATTGGTCAATGAAGCATAGTCGTAGGGGATTATTACCTAAGTGACTTGCTAATTCAATTATTTCTGTAGATTTAGAGGGAGAATGACCAGGACCATGATTCAATGAATGATGCTATCAAACTGACAATGCTATTATTGAATGCTGGATGAAATGGTGAATCAACCCTTTGATTGACACACTACTGTCTTTTAACATTCTATTTTCATTATGAAAATGACCATGTAATTGAGGGTAGACAATGTCGTAATTCTAGGAGATGTATCATTGACAATTTGTATAAAGTATAGTTGCGGTTTGTGAAAGACGACACTGTTAATAGGCATTAAGTTGCAAGATAATACTCTAACTTTGAGTCTGTAACAAAACAATTGTAATATTTCTTTTATTAATGAAAAATTGATATTCTGAGCATATCATGATTCTTTGATCCAACAATAGCCCTGATCAGGGAGTTGGGCCCACTCTCTTGACTAGGTGCTATTGGATTAGATGTGTGTTAGGCTTATTTCTGTAAGTTTATTATTGCTGTGAATGTATATCAGTGTGTTGCCGTGATTCCGTATTGCTATTACCCTTATTTTCTGTTACAATTATTACTTGCTGTTACAGTATTGCTTGCAGTTACACATTGATGAATTTATAGTTAATGTTCACTGATGGGTACGGAAACTGTGGCCTACACATACAGTGCACGATAGCCTTGAAACAAATGGTAGAACCTCGGGTTGACAATTAAATGTGGTTTGTGTGAATTGCATGATTCATACTTGGACACCAACATTTTGGTGCCATTGCCAAGGAGGCTATAAAAGGCACGAAAGTACAACCAGCATTGACCATAAGACTTATCTCTCTTCCTGGGGAAGGAAGCTTATGCCTTGCTCCAGGTCCTGATTATTAGCTTGTTTTTTTGTTTGGTTATTTGCTTTTCTTGTTTTTGTAGGATTATTCTCTCATCTTGGGGAAGGAAGTTTTTGTCACCTTGCTCTAAGTCTGGAGCTTCAGATTGTTTTGTTTTGTTTTCATGAGTATTGTTCTCTCGTCCTGGGAAGGGAAGTTTTATTTTTCACCATCTTTCAGAACTTGAGTTTGATTTCTGTTATTTTCTTATTTTTTTTTTCTTTAGGGGCCACTCTTCATCCTGGGGAAGGAAGTTCTTATCTTGATCCAGGTCTTGAGATTTTAATTTGTTTGAATGTTTCCCTTTTATTTCTTGATTGTATGAACAGATACACTAATAAAAGGGGTAGAGGGAGACCCTTGAAAAGAAAAAATATTGATTTGGGAAAAAAACTTACATCCAGGAGATCATCTAAAGGGATGAGTCTGGAGCATCGTCATGAGCTGCTGCTAGGGTAAGATCTCATACGAGATCTGGAGGGAAATTAGTTTCACAACCAGAACCTCCTCCAAGGGAAGAAGTGAAATTTGGGTAAGACGAAGTCGCAAGTAGAGGATCTAAGGAATTTCATATTGCAAGTTCAGAGGAAGAAGATTTGAAGGAAGTTTTGGCACCATTGGATCAAGGGAGTGTCGTCAAACAACTTCCATCACATGTTATAGAACAACCAGAGCCAGAACCTGTTGAAATTCTAAGTGAGTATTGGTAGATATTCATGGCTCCTGAACTTCTTCAATTGAATTCCCAATTGGAGATATCAGAGGTGATGCACCTGTGAAGCCTATTACTTTGACAACAATAAACAAATTCGATGGTCTTACCTCCAAGGATTAGACACATTCCTCTTTGAATTCAACGTTGTTTTTCGGGGGTATGATTACATTTATGATGCTCAGAAATTGAAGATATTTCCCGCTAATTTGAAGGGCATAGATTTGAGATGGTTTATGGGTTTGGGAGGAAAATCCATTGCTATATGGGAAGCTATTAAGACGATTTTCCTCGAGAAATATAAGGAATACTTCAAATCTTAGGATGTAAAGGAAGAAATTTTTAAGATTATGTAGAAAGAGGATGAGAATATGGAAGATTTTGTGGAGTGTTTTCAATACAGTTAGTAGAGATCCAACCACAATGACTTGGACAAGAATATCTTAAAGACCATTTTTGTCAAGGAACTGAGGAAGGAATATATGGAGCTATTGAACATAGCGGGGAAAGGAGATATATCGAAGGAGGAATTTGATACCATATGTGAATTATGCATCAAGTGCTAACCTGGGAGGTTCTTCAAAGCAAATATAAAAGCACGAAAAAGTAAAGCTCAATGATTACATAGGTTGAATGTTCAATCACCCAATTTGAAGCCACCTTCTTGGCTTGATCTTTTATTCAATTATACAATGAATTGATAGTTTGATCTAAGAAAGTAAATAACAGAACATGAAAGGGAACTAAATAACTATGAGCTCTTGCCTCAAACTTAATCCAATTGGAAAATACATAAATCTTTCCTATTGAAATGTTTTTAGAAAAGAAGATATTACACAGTCATTCTAAAACTAATACTAAGAAAGCAAATGAACTTTAATCTATAAAAGAAATTAAATCTCACACATTTTAGGTAGCTGATATAAAAGTGTGAGAGATGGTAAATCAAGATGCTCCATATGTAAGAAAAACCAAGTCAAAATGAAGGAACATTCATGAGTAAGGTGCCACAATCTAATTTTGTATTCAAAGCTTGAGCATAACTCCAATTTTACACATGAAAATGATAGGAGAAAACTTACCCTATTTATACAAAAATATGAGAAGCTATCTCATTAATGAGAGTCCATGAATCTCTCCCCATATCTCTACAATTACAACCAAAATAGGAAATGATAAGACACATGTCTTCTTAGAGTTTCAATACAAATAGGAAATGAGACACATATCCTCATGATCCCATGATCTTCTCCACTCAAATTCGAATTTGGTTTTGGGAGGCCACATAAGGGTTTTTTAGAAGCTTCCTTTTGACCTACACATGTCAACATATCATCCCACTTGTTAGGTATAAGCATATGCACATTATTTTCTAATTTTTAACCATAAATTTACTTTAAAATGCTAAGAATTAATGAAGTTTGGAAAAACATAAATGTGACCCAATAATGATAATGATAAGGTAAATGTAATGAAATGGAGGTAAATGTAATGAAATATAGGTGGAGTGAAGGTGACAATACGAAAATATAAGTGAAAATGTAATGGAAGTGAACGACAATTTCAAAGCCCAACAGGAGGTTGGTGTTTCTGCATAGTGCACTGTTTTAGTAGGCAAGGGAGGAAGCTTGATGGTTCCAGAAGAAAAAAACAAAGTTCAGGGAAGCTGGATCAGGCTAGGTTGCTCGGGTAAATGGATAAGTGTGAGATCAGTGAAACATAGGTAAACATGACAGGACATGACTGTGATCACACACATACATTTAGTGACACAACGTACATCATCCATAATACATAAGACATATTTTTCTTGATGCAACAACCTTCGTGACAAGAGTGCATGACGTGAGTGTGAAACATGTCTATGTGATGACAACCACTCATGCACACAAAATTCCCTTAAATCAAGACAACATTCCCTTTTCATGAAAAACAACAACCCCTATGCCCAAAAATGACACATCGGAAAACTCTTAGGATCAAGGAGGGGAGCTTGAAATTATCAACTTACCAATAAGTGAATAAGGATGATTGATCGTGGGATCCAAGTTAGGCTCCAAAATTTGCATGCAAGCCAAAATTTTGGAGGGTGGTTGTAGCCACTACAACAAATGCCTTATGGGAGGAGATGAGGTTAGAAGTGTTTTTCTTGAGAAATGAGGTTCCTTTTATAACTTGAGGCATGAATCTTCATATTCTCATGAATCTTGACCTTCCAACTTCTAATGACCTTTGGACTTCCGTAACTCTTGGACTTCCAATTAACTTTTGGAATTACATCTGAATTTTGGAATTACATGTCATTTGGACTTATATACATGTCTATTTTGTCCATACATGACTTTTGAACTTATACTTCTTTGTCTTTACAATGATTACATAATTACATCATAACTTCCACATCATCATGTGGTGAGGACATGACAAGTCACAAACATCGGTGACTTGTAATCATAGTGACTGACGACATGGAATTTCTTCGATAGGTAACAAAGTTGAAACTTATGTCTTCGATTTTACATACAACTTTCATGTTGTTGATGTCTTCACCCTCCAAAGGGTATTTGATATTATGGAGTCTATAGGCTGCTTCAATCATCAAGGTTTCAATGTGTTCTTTGTTCTCAAATGCTTCCTTTGACTTTCCTCTTTTCCTGATATTCTTCATGCATCCTTGCCATGCTATTCTTGGAATAGCTATAACTGCAGTCACTCATGGAAAGAAAACATCAACCTAAAAAATATTCTATTCTAACATGTTTCATGCAAATTTTCTGTTCATGACTTAACAATGCAATTTAGAAAGGAGAAGGAAACTTCTGGGTGTAAGGGCGCACTTTGAAAGGTTGAAGGACTGAAGAGATGAAGCTTCAGGGCTTTAAGATGCGCTCATGCAGTCAAGGGGAGAGAGAGAACTCAAGGGAGGGTATAGGGCATAAGTTTGAAGGATGAATAGGCAAAGTTCAGGCTTCCCAAGTACATTGTGTGCTCAAGGGAGATAAGAAGGGCGTGTGGTGTACTGATGAAAGATGAAGGGAAGAGGCTTCAGCTCTTCAGGGTGCACTCAAGGAGGCCAAGGAGGGTGGTTGAATACTGAAGGGTTTGGCTTTAGCATTTGGGGGTGCGATCATGCTCTTAATAGGGGTAAGGAGGGCATAGGGTGCATTGTTGAAGGCTGAAGGAGTTAGGATTCATGCTTAGATGATGCGCCATGCACTCAACAAAGAGGAAGGCATTTTTGAGGGTGAAATTTGGAATGAGGAAGGGAGTACTATGCACTCTTTGAGGGCACAATGTGCACTTCTGAATAATCAAGGATTCTTGATTAGGGCTTAAGAGTGCACTTTTGCACTCCTAGCCTTAATGGGTTCAATTTGCAACCAAAATTTGTTTAAATGTGGAAGATAGAACAAGGGGAAGACATAATGAGTTTAGACATAAAATCACGTGTGACACATACTAACTCATCAATTCAACTCAAGCATTATTGAACAACGGTAAATAGACATCAAATTGCCCATTTATAAACATTCCCTAAGTACAATGAACATAGTGTGTGGGACTGTGATCAAAATCATCTTTTTATAACAAAGAAAGGTACTATGACCATGAAGTGCACTAAATATGTTCTAAATAGTGCAATGAAACATAATAATGACCAAGAACACTTGAAACATGTAGAAATACCTGAAATGACACTCAACGATCAAAGCGACACTTGATATGGAAGTTAGGTAGGCTCCAAAATTTGAATGTAGTGAAATTTTTGAAGGTGATGCAGAAGTGACTACATGACACAATAAACCAAAATTACAAACAAGATAATAAACCTCACAAATAAAAGGCAAACTAAACTATATTTGAACCAAATTTGATCAGATATAGTTAGACGGTGACACATTCAAATCCCCTTCAGTAGAGCTTGCAAACTCTACCAAATTTTTTATCAATAAGGAGCCATCACTCCTTAGTAGTGCATAAATTGGATACCCAGTTTCTATAACGACCACTCACATAGAATGACTAGTCGCAAAAGTTTTTATGTAAACCAATTACAAAGAGAGACTTTCCACTAAGGGAAAAAATTCGAGAGATAAATTGACTCAAATATAACCAAACTTAAGCAAATTAAGCCTGTAACAGGCCCAAAGAAGGTAGAAATCAAAAGAGATAGAATCAACAAAAGATAAAAATTTGAAACTAGTACCAAGGAAGGAGAAATCAAGACATTATGGGCATAATTCTCAGTGGAGTCACTAGTTCTATTAGCTTGAGTTTCACTCAAAAGATAAGGAGCTATTAATCTATGGATCTTTCCTTTAGATCTATCAGATAATGTGTGAATAAACCAATTCAATCCCAAGTAGCTACATTATTACATCCGAATACATAATAGATAAAAACTAAGAAAGTGTTCTAACTCAACCCTCACATATTAATGTAGAATATGTAGATGTATTGTGACTAAAGATATTTGTCGTAATTGGATATCCCACTCCAATGGCTAGACTTGATCTCCTACACATAAACACAAACATACAAATATGATGCTTGCCTATATGGAAGGACACTTAGCTTAACAAATAAAAAATCAATACAAAACCATGACCAAGCTTTCCAAATCATAAACAAGACATTGTAAGGGAAATAATTTGAATTCATATCATAATAATAAGTACAAATCACAATATACATTGGTGATAATATGATCTTGTCTCTGACCATTGGCACTATCCTTCCCTCGACATACAAGAACACTGGGCTCATCCATCATGCAAGAGAAGTTCTAACATAAATCCACTAGCGTCACTGAGCTATTCTCTTTCTAATTCCCTCTCCCCTTGAGAGGGTCTCATTGTATAGGCCTCTCTTAGACTTAGGATGATGCATCTAGACACCTATGGCCATGAAAAGTTAGGAAAATTCTCTAATAATTGACTCACAACCAACTCAAGAACAAGTGGGTCGAGTTGATCTCATAGGGAGTGACATATTCCAGAAAGTTGACCTCCATTTCACCTATTCCAAAGACATATTGAATACTAAAGTGTTAGGCTATTCCATTGCAATGGAGTGATGTGTAATAGGATGACAGGCCTATGGGAGTGATGGACTAGTATAAGATGACAATCAAGGAGGAAGAAGGGTGCATAAAGACTATCAATTTAAGGAGGTTGTGAAAAGGTTCCTCCATTTGAAATAAGATGAGAAAAAATGATATAAAAATAACTACTAGAAAAGGGTCCCATTCGATTAATTACCTCACCATGTGGGCCACCCATCATCATTGTGCCAAAAAAGGTCAGGACTTGGCAGACGTGTATTGATTATAGGACATTAAAAAAATTACGCTCAAGAATAGGTACCCCCCACCTAAGATAGATGATCTGCGATTAGCTAAAACAAGCCAAATATTTCACCAAGTTAGACTTGAGTATCACCAGGTTTAAGTTAGAGAAGAGGATACCTGGAAGTCTGCTTTAAAAATCAGAAAAAGTTTGTATGAGTGGTTAGTATATGTCATTTGGCTTATGCAATGGACCAACTAAATTCATGAAGTTAATGCATTATATACTACGCCATTTTTAGATTCATTTTTTATTGTTTATTTGGATGACATACTAGTATAAAATGCTACCTAGGAGAAGCACATATCGCATTTGATTTAGGTGCTAGAGAAATTAAGGAAGCACCAATTGCTGGAAATTTCAAGAAGTGGGAGTTTGCACAATAGTATTTAGTGTATATGGGATATGTGATAGGTGGAGGAGAGTTGAAGATAACTCATGCCAAGATGGAGGCCATCATGAAGTGGAAAATGCTTACTAATTTATTTTAGGTCAAGAGTTTTATTGGGGTAGCATAACACCTCAAAAAATTCATAGCTTGTTTTCTCATAGTAGAAGCACTACTTCACGCCATAATAATGAGTGAAAAAAGTTCTAGTGGGGAAAGGGTCAATAGAGGACCTTTAACGAGTTAAGATAAAATATTATTCAAACATTGGTTTAAGCATTACCAAACTTGCAGTAACCCCTCAAAGTGGAGAGAGATGTGAATGGATATTCCATTGAAGTAGTCTTGATGTAGGGAAGAAGGAATGTATGCTACCATTATAAAGTATTTCATGGGGTGATTCTCAACTACCCTACCTACTACAAAGAGCTCCGTCTTGGTGCAAGATGGGAAGAAGTGGAAATACTATCTAATAGGAAAGGAGATAATAATATACACATATCACCAACCACTATATTACTTGTAGTCCTAAAGTAAGCTACAACAAACTAGGAATTACAAATGGATGGGGCTTTTTAAACTTTTTCATTTATTAATAAAGTATAAGAAGGCTAGCACAAACAAGTTGGTTGACATGCTTTCAAGACCATCCATATTAAAGATCCTAGCTATGGGAACTCTTATGCACATGAGCCCTTTCACCCATGATGCATATAGAGAGGTATATATAGAGGATGAGTATTTCAAGGAGGTGTTTCAATAGTTGTAGAGATAGAGTCATGTGCATGATGGTTACATTACAATTGATTACCATCTCTAGTATGGGTTACTCTACAAGATAGAAAAGTCGTGTTCCTAAAGGTGAGCAGCTATAGTTGAATAAAGAGTCTCACACCTCCAAGGTTGTAGGTAATTTTGGTGTATGGAAAACAATGGCCAACCTTAAAGAGGCATGTGTACTAGCCTAGGATGAAGAAAGATGTAGCTCGGTTCATAAGAGGATGCATGATTTGTTGTACCTATAATCATAGTAATAGGAAATATGGTCTATATCATCCATTTCCTATATGTACTCATCTAATGCAAAGCATTCCTATTCACATTATGGGAGCTTTACCAACAACCAGGAAGGGACATGACTACTTGTTCATGGTAGTTGATGGGTTCAACAAGATGTGTGTTCTAATGCCATATAAAATGACCATTAATGAGAAGGAAGAAATGAAATTGTTCTTTGGATAGGACTGGGCGTACTTTGGGATACCAAGGAGCATCATTTCAAGAAAGGGCAAGAGATTTCTTAGTAGTTTTTGGACTACATTATGGGAGAATATGGACACAAAATTGAAGAGTCCACAACATTCTGTCCACACATAGATGGGAAAACAAAATAACTTTGGTGTAAATTTTGAGGGGCTATAATCAGAAGCATCTGAAGACTTGGGATGAAAATCTAGTATTTATAAAACAATATTATCATAAAGAAGTTGACACTTCTACTAGTAAGTCCCCATTTGAAACTCATTTTAGATAGTTTCCACCTTCACCTTTGGATACTACATATGGATAGAAAGGAGTGAGGAAGGATCTTACATGGGATGTATTAAGGATAGAATTTTTTTTATATGATTTGGAAAATCCATTTGCAGGTACAAGAGACATTGTAGATGTCACAAAAAAAATACAAGCCTAGACATGATCGTCATAGAACATATAAGTCATTAAAGGTGGGGGACATAGTATCATTATAGTTGAACAAGGAGAGGCTATATGGTCTTGGTAAGAAATTAAAAACTCAATAATATGGTCCCTTTTATATACTAGAAAATGTGGGAGATAACACTTATAGGTTTATTTTACCCCCATGCACGTGCATTTACACAGTGGTGAATGTAGAAAATCTGAAACTCTATGAGCCTTCCATGTTGGATCAGGAAGAGGAACATGTCCTAGCTTCTATAGAGGATTTAGAAGTAGATTCTCATGCAGATTTGACAAACGATATAGTTTTGTAGAAGAGGTATAGGGGGGTAGTATGACCTTTGGCAGATTGTGTTGAAAGGATAACATCCAAGCAAGGGTAAATGGTACTCCTAGGAGAAGGTAGAAGAAAAAGTTCTTCACCTTATTTAGTAAAGATTTTGCAGACCAAAAACCTCCAAAAAAGGGGAGGTATGATTTGGATTTAATCAATATATTATTTTTCATCCATCTCAATGTTCTTAGAGTGAAAAATTTGGAAGAATCAACTTGCGGGGTCATTTTTACCATTAGTCCCAGTTTGGAACATTTTGGGTGAAAACATTTAGGAGCCATTTGAGGCCTTAAATGACCAACGGTTGTGGTCCCAACATTAATATTGACATATATTACATAATCTACACACTGATTCCTTTCCATTGATGCAAGAATCACCAAAATTGCAACTCGATTGAGAAAATTATGCCTCTCGAAAGTTGACCTATCAAAATTTATCACCATAATAAAAAAGGATATGATGTTAGTCCCCATTACTTAGGGAAAATGAGCTAGCTATGTGGGAAGTATGAATAAGAATATAGAAGGGTTAAGTTGTAACTCATATTAAGGGTTTAATGGGTCAAATTTAACCCCTTGTTGACCATCTATTTGTGTTATAAATAGGCCAGTGGGAGGAAAATGGTTTCCATTCTATTCAAGTGAGTTTTTTTCCATGCATGAGGAGAGTAGTTGAGAGTGGATAGAGGAAGAAAACATAGAGGGTTTGTGTACTGCATTAGCACATGAACCACATGTCTCACTTCTTTGTACTTGCATCCTTTTCCATTCAAAGAAAGAGAACGCAGAGCAACCCCACCTTCTAGCTATGTTTTCTCCCAAAAGGGTTTCCTAGGTCATATCTTGTGTTATTATGGTTTTGAGTGATTGTGATTTTTTATGTTCTCTATTTTCTGTATTTTATAAATTGCATGTAGTAAAATAATAGCTTAATAAATCTAGATCTATAAGGAAAATAACCCTCTTAGTATAGATTTTATATTCTAAGTATAATTTTATTAGATCAAATATGAAAAATTGTCCACTAGAATATCCATGAAAGTTTATAGATCACCAAGGAATAAAACTTTTGAAATATGCAAAGAAGAAAAAAATTCCTTGGAGAAAAAAGAAGAAAATTTCTCTTTGTCACAACAAAGGAAAATTATCATTGTATAGAAATAAAATTGATAGTGTTACGATGTATCATATGAATATAAACATATAGGAATGACCTAAAATCACCCTTAGGTGATTCATGTGCTAGTGTGTGTGTCTATTTTATCTTGTGCAACAAATCGATAAGATTGCGAAACACACAGACACTTGAAACAATAAGAGATCATAGTAAGCAAACATAAACACAACAAAATTTAATAAGGAGTTCACCCAATCCTCCTTGGCTACGTCTCGTGGTCTAGCCTTCAGTGGTGGCCTTTTTATTATGTTTTTAAAGCAGAGTCTTACAATAAGGAGCTCAATCTAAGTCTCACTTGACAAAGGATGATTAGTAGGATGGCACTTGGAATTCCCAAGTCCTTAGAGCTTGTTGGGCAATTTATTGTGCTTAAATTGCTGCATTAATTATCGAACAGGGAAACTCGTAAGCTTTTGATGATGCCAGCACTATATGTGCAGGAGTAGGCGACTAATTCTATGTCTAATTAAATTACCTACGATTCAATACAATATGCAAGGGAAGAGGCTCCTAACTAAGGAGATCCTGGTTGTCCTTCCCTACAGTATCATAGAGAAATCATAAAACTTAGAAACTTGAAATGCAAACAAGAGGATGAACTTTAATTGTTGTTTAGATTCAAAGAGAGAAAGACTAACTTAGTCTCTTGATTGTCCTCTCTTGTACTAATCCAGACTAGACTAAAATTCATCCATAAGTGTAAACTAAATAACTTGAAACATAAAAGCAAAAATATGAATTCCAATTACAAGTCAAATAGAGAGAGAGAGCCTAAATTAGACTCTTAGTTGTTCTCTCATATGTTGATAAGACTCTAATTGAAAATTCATTCATCAAACCAATCCTCAAACATCAAACATCTAAGCAATTAAAAAAAATAAGATCTAATATGAAATAACAAGTTTCTTTGCTCCTTCTAGAGTGAGCTCAATTCTCCTAGGCACAAAGTGACAAGCCATTCCATATACTACATTAAGGTAACTTCTATCTAAAACTACATAATGAAAAACTATTTCTAAAACTAC